>WSYH01004271.1:40000-55287 GCA_036426205.1 Ascaphus truei
CGCCCGGCCAGAGTCATTGCGGGCCGCACAGAGTGGCCAGACGGGACGCATGCGGCCCGCGGGCCGTATGTTGTGCAGGCCTGAAATAAAGCATAAGTGCTTGTATGCAGTGAGACATAGGTCCATTGTATGTTTGTCTGAATGGTGAGATAACTTATTCAAAGTATGTTTCCATGGACAGAATTAGCGTTCTCAATGATTGTCTTGGTAGCTAATATATTTGCTTTACCAAGATATAAAGCCAGAAAAGTCTCTGAACTCACAGCACCCCAAAGTATTTAAGGTGTTATGAAACTTCTACAGGAATTGGACTGAGGAGCAGTCTGTTTATGACTGGCTTAATATCTCTCTTGTGCAGTTCATTGGACTGCTGGTAAGTAATTTACACCGATATTACTTAGCCCATAAGCATAGTTGCGCAGTGTGTTTAAAACAGGTAGTGGCTAGTTGGGTGTCTCTTCAGCCCTCAATTGGGGTAATCCTACAGACAGCTAATAGAGAGCCATGCCTGTTAATATATCACTGCGCAACAGGACAGAGGGGCAGTCTGTTAGTGACTGATTCAATGTCTCTCTATTTCCAGATGGTAGTCTGCAGCTGTTCTGACCTTAGGTAAGTAATATTCACATTAATATAGCTGCCGGAGAACACAAATACCGAAATATATATTAGACAGGAGAACAGTCTAATAACGACTGGTCAGGTGTCTTTATAGATTGATGTCATGAAAAAACATGCATATTGTGATGATTTTACATGACTGGGCAGAGGAGTAGTCTGTTTGCGACTAACTCAGTGTCTCTATCATCAGGAGTCATCGGATTGCTGGTAAGTAATATATATAAATATCAGATTAATCAAAGAGCATAATATATTTAGACAGGTGAACAGTCTGTTAATGACTGATCAAGTGTCATAGCAGATGTTCCTTCAACAGGCCCTGTGGACAATCATCAAAAGCCATTCCTGTTGACAGCCATTAAAAACCGTTCCTGTTGATTTTTGTCTATGTGACTGGACAAAGAAACAGTCTGTTTATGACTGATTCAGTGTCTCTCTAGTCACGTTTACTCTCACCCAACACTGGACACGGAGCCCCAGTGGAACTAAAACACCCCAGAAGGAGGTGCACATAAAGTGAAAAATAAAATAAATATTCAACTTCTTAGTGCCCTTTGTCAGTATAACGTGCACTCACCAATTCAGTGATGAGCTGCTTGGTTTTTGAAGGTAAAAAACGCAGAGTGCGTCATACTGAGCCTAGGGATAGTGAGCATGAAGTCAATGCAGGCACTCCCTGATGACGTCAGTACGTCAATGCCAACGATCGTTTCGCGGATTGCTTTATCAAGGCAGTTACCTGACACTGACCGTTCTGTTCTGACTGACAGATTAAATCTGTCAGTAGTGATATTGGATACCAAGGCTTGAGCCTCATTACTCCAAGTTCTCTTGTTGAGTGTATTGTCGCACTCTTTAGGAAGCTTCTTGATCTGTGTTACTTGCCACAGTTTAATTGGTTTCACAGGGTCAGCGCTGTGATGGGTCGTGGGTAGTCAGGTATATATAGAGGGAAATGATTCCCTATTGATTCCGCTATATGTCAATCAAAGAGTAGGTCAGACTCAAGTCTGGCCCCTGGTGTTCAAATGTGATATTACAGAATTGTCCTTATTATAGTGAACAGATATCAAAGTTTAAAGTGCTCAACAAATGTGACAGCTCTGTCACTAACAGTATCCCTGATACAGATGGGCAAGGAGGGTGGGTGAATGGATTGAGGGCCTCCTGTGGTGTTGGTATAGTTGTGGCTTTCTTATAATGGTATCTATAGATATGACCTTCTTGAAAGTCTTTCTTGTGTTGAAACTTTTTATATTTTCTGTCTTTCAGATCTCTTGTATACTTATCGATATTAAACTGTAGTTTATTTTCGAGTTCTGTGAACTCTGAGTGTGTATTCCACTGTTCGACCATAGTGAGTAGTTCATCTACCTTACTATTTTGTAATTTTAGTTGCGTGGTTTGAAAGTCCACCAGCAACTGTATGAGTTCTTTGGAGCATCTGCCAAGAATGTCATCCCATGCTTTGGTAAATGAGTCATCTGTTATGTTATTAGCTGGGGCAAGATTTCTCCTCAATCCTCATGGGATAAGGTTATTTCCGTAGAGGAAACTGGGATGAGGCACTTTTAAGGAAGGAATCCAGATGGATATACACGTTGGGTACCATCTCCCCGCAGGGTTTGAATGAGGGATTTGTTTATTACCCATTCATCTAGATTCCTACACCAATGCCCATCACCTTATTCCACGGCTTAGGTTTGCAAAGTTGCATCTGAACAAACCACAAGACTTCTGGAACAATGTCCTTGGGACAGACGGGACCAAAGTGGAGATGTTTGGCCATAATGCGCAGCACCATGTTTGGCGAAAACCAAACACAGCATATCAGCCTCATACCAACTGTCAAGCACGGGAGTGGAGGGGTGATGATTTGGGCTTGTTTTGCAGCCACGGGACCTGGGAACCTTGCAGTCATTGAGTCGACCATGAACTCCTCTGTATACCAAAGTATTCTAGAGTCAAATGTAAGGCCATCTGTCCGACAGCTAAAGCTTGGCCGAAATTGGGTCATACAATAGGACAATGATCCCAATAACACCAGCAAATCTACAACATAATGGCTGAAAAAGAAAAGAATCAAGGTGTTGCAATAGCCCAGTCAAAGTCCAGACCTCAACCCGATTGGAATGCTGTGGCTGGACCTTAAGAGAGCTGTGCATATACAAATGCCCACAAACCTCA
Organism: Ascaphus truei; assembly: GCA_036426205.1. Taxonomy (NCBI): domain Eukaryota; kingdom Metazoa; phylum Chordata; class Amphibia; order Anura; family Ascaphidae; genus Ascaphus; species Ascaphus truei. Next base: position 42,809 of record WSYH01004271.1, read on the forward strand.
ATGAACTGAAGCAACGTTGTAAAGAAGAGTGGGCCAAAATTCCTCCAACGATGTGAGAGACTGATAAAGTCATACAGAAAATGATTACTTCAAGTTATTGCTGCTAAAGGTGGTTCTACAAGCTATTGAATCATAAGGTATACTTAGTTTTTCACACATGGCTTCTCCATTTTGGCTTTATTTTTGTTAAATAAATCATGACACGGTGTAATATGTCATGTGTTGTTGTTCATCTGAGGTTGTATTTACATAATTTTAAGACCTGCTAAGGAACAGATGATTGTTATTGTGTCCTGATATGTAAAACCATAGAATTCAAAGAGGGTGTACTTTCTTTTTCACACCACTGTACTGTATATAATGGTCACTACATACATAGATAAAATAACCTAAACTATCAAAGAATAGTTTATACAAGTACATTTATAATATAATTGGATATTATCGTATTCAAGTATATTTATAATAATGTAAAAATGTTACATTATTTGCTACTGCTGATCTACCGCCCCTTGCATAGAGAAGAGGCCTTACTAACCCCCATGACAAGCAAGGGGTTAACTTCCATCTGTCTACCAGGGGGCCTAACCATCCTCTTCAGGGCACCTATCTTCATCATCCACCCCAACTATACCTACCTTACTGTAGCCCAACTACACCCAACCTACTGTAGACCCTCTCCACTTCCCTAAGAAGTCATTGTTCCCTGTTAGATAATATGGTTGTATTTCACGATTTAAATTAAAATACAAACAACAGCATAAATTACTTTGAAAAGGCATAGCCCTTATATAGGGCCTGTTGCAATCACATAATGTGTATTAGATCAGCGGTGCACAAACTGGGGGTCGCAAGATTGTTTAGGGGGGGCGCAGGAAGCAGCGGCGATATTGCCAGTAGCAGAGGAAAAAAAGCCGTCTGCAGCTGCAATTTTTCTTTTGGCCATTAGGTGGCGCTGTGCTCCGCTGTGCTACAGTACACAGCAGCATTTCCTTGCTTCCTGTATCAGCGTGTGTGACATGGGGAGAAGGGGTGAGTGAGACTGGCACATGGGGGGTGAGTGAGGACTGGCACATGGGGGGGGATGAGACGACATGGGGGGGGTAGTGAGACTGTGGGACATGGGGGTGAGTGAGACTGGCACATGGGGGGGTGGATGTGAGACTGGGACATGGGGGGGAGTGAGACTGGCACATGGGGGGGGATGTGAGACTGGGACATGGGGGGAGGGGATGTGAGAATGGGAATGGGGGAGTGAGACTGGGACATGGGGGGGTGGGAGAGTGAGACTGGGACATGGGGGAGTGAGTGTGAGACTGTGGCATGGGGAGGGTGTGAGTGGCATGAGGGGGGTGAGAGTGTGAGATGGGGAGGGGGGTGAGAGTGAGTGTGACATGGGGAGGGGGGGTGAAAAGCTACATGGGGATGGAGATGAGAGAGACACTGGCAGGAGGGAGAGAGACACACAATGGCTGGAGGGAGAGTGTGAGAGAGACACCGGGTGGAGGGAGAAACAATAGCTGGTTGGAGAGTGCAAGAGAGACACTGGAGGGAGGGAGAGGCAATGGCTGGAGGGAGAGGCAATGGCTGTAATGAGAGTGAGAGACAATGGAGGGAGGGAGACACTAGGGGGAGGGAGAAAGAGAGAGAGACACACTGGGAGGGAAAGAGAGTGGGGGAGACACTGAGGGGAGGGATAGAGAGGGACTGGAGGGGGAGTGAGAAATACAGGGAGTTGGAGAGATTGGAAGAGGAGTGTGAGACTGGAAGAGGGGAGAGAGTGAGAGACAATGGGTGGAGGGAGAAAGAGACACACTGGCTGGAGGGAAAGAGAGTTGGGGGGATGGAGGGGGAGACACTGAGGGGAGGAATAGAAAGGGACTGGAGGGGGAGTGAGAAATACAGGGAGAGGGAGAGACTGGAAGAGGGGAGAGAGGTCCTGAGAGGTTCTAATGTGGCGGGAAGAGAGAGATTAATAATACAGCAGAAATGGGAACGCTATTAGACAAATATTATAATATTTATTTTTAAGTTATGTAGTTTCAGCTATAAATACTTTTTTTGTAGACGCGTGGCGGGGGCGTTACAAAGCTGGTTCGCCCTCAATGGCTGAACCAGCTCACGTGCACTGACGTCATGTGATTTTGATTACATAAGGCAGGGGGGGCCCGAGAAATTTTATGGATTAAAAGGGGGGCTCGGCATAAAAAGTTTGCTCACCCCTGTATTAGATGGCCACATGTTAATTCAACCATGTCACGTGAGGGAAAAAAATTCTCACCAATATCTGACATAATTCATAGCAAATAGGGATATTTTCCTTCTTAAAGGGAGAGGGAGGTTGGTTGTTTTGGTGTGGGGTAGGTGAAGGTGGGAGAAGGTGAGTGATGCGGGTAGTTTGCCCAGGTGGATGGGGTGGAATGTTACATAGTTACATAGTAGATGAGGTTGAAAAAAGACGTAGGTCCATCAAGTTCAACCTATGCTAAATTTAGACAATTGTTCTGTGTGGTTAGGTAGGTTTGTGTTAAACCATTGTTGCCATAGGAGATATGTCCATGTGGTGGTTATCTATCGCCCACCTAATTCTACTCATCCCCCTTCTGCCTTTCTCTCTCACTTTGAATCCTGGCTCTCTTTCTTTCTATCCTCAGACTCCATGTTCTTCTCCTTGGGGACTTCAACTGCGACATTTATGACCCCTCTCTCCCTTGGGCTTCTCGCTTTCTCTCTCTAACCTCTTCCTTTGGCCTTCAACAGTGGCCCCTACCTAGACCTAGTTTTCACAAAAAACTTTTCTCTCTCTGATTTCTCCATTTCCCCCTTTCCTCTCTCTGATCATCACCTCATCTCATTTTCTCTCTCTCGTTTCTCGCCTTCTCCATCTCCATCTACCCCTCACTTCTGCAGATACCTGCACTCTATTAACCTACCAGCCTTTGATTCCGCTTTACGCTCCTCCCTCTCCTCTCTCAGTTCTGCTACAGACCCTGACAACATGGTCAGGAACTACAACTCTGCCTTATCCTCCTCTCTTGATATACATGCCCCGCTTTCTCTCTGCCGCCCTCGCCTTTCTAACCCCAGACCCTGGATAAATTCCCACACGCGCATGCTGCGCTCCTCCACTCGTTCCTCTGAACGCCTCTGGAGGAAATCTCACACACTCGCAGACTTCCTTCACTACAAATTTATGCTATCCTGTTTCAACTTTGCCCTCTCTCGGGCTAAACAAACCTACTTTACTTCACTAATCAACAAACACAAGTCTAACCCACGCCGACTCTTCTCTGTATTTGACTCTCTACTAAAACCACCCCAGCTGGCGCCTCTTCCTCCATTTAACCTCAGGACTTTGCTGACTATTTCTAGGAAAAGGTAGAATCCATTCGTAAGAACATCCCCTCTGTTTCCTCCTCCCATCCTACACTACTGCCTAACTCTCCTCCTGTTTTCCTTGACTCTTTTTCCGCTGTCACAGAGGAGGATGTATCACTATTTATCTCCTCTTCTCCCTCTACCACTTGCCCTCTTGACCCCATTCCCTCCCATCTCCTAAAATATATTGTTCCTACTTTAACCCCTATGCTCACACACATATTTAACACCTCCCTCTATTCTGGTACCTTTCCATCTTCCTTCAAACATGCAATAGTCATACCATTACTCAAAAACAGCAAGCTTGACCCTACCTGTCTTTCTAACTATCGACCTGTCTCCCTCCTGCCTTTTGCCTCCAAACTCCTTGAACATCTTGTTTTCACTCGCTTGCTCCACTTTCTCAACACCCATTCTCTCCTAGACCCTCTACAATCTGGCTTCCGCACTGCTCACTCGACTGAAACAGCCCTCACTAAAATAACTAATGACCTCCATGCTGCCAAAGACAGAGGTCATTACACTCTGCTCATATTACTCGACCTCTCTGCAGCATTTCACACCGTGGACCACCCTCTTCTCCTCCACATTCTCCATTCTCTTGGTATTCATAACAAAGCTCTATCCTGGATCTCCTTTTACCTCTCCCATCGTACTTTCAGTGTCTCTTCTGCTAACACCTTATCCTCCTCCATAGATCTCTCTGTGGGGGTGCCGCAGGGTTTTGTCCTGGGACCGCTTCTCTTTTCTCTGTACACACTTTCTCTAGGTGACCTAATCACACCCCTTGGGTTTAAGTACCACCTCTATGCTGACGAGACACACAAATTTACTTTTCACCCTTACACCTGCTGTACAGACCAAACTTTCTGAATGTCTCTCTGCTATATCATCCTGGATGGCCCTCCGCCGACTTAAACTTAACATGACAAAAACAGAACTCCTCATACTTCCTCCCAAACCTGGCCTTACTACCTACTTCCACATTACTGTTGGAAGTACCATCATTCACCCAGTAGCCCCAGCACGCTGCCTAGGGGTCACACTTGACTCCTCTCTCACATTCTCCTCTCACATTCAAAACATCTCTAAAACCTGTCGCTTTTTCCTCCGCAATATTACAAAGATTCGCCCTTTGCTCTGTTGCTCGACTGCTAAAACTCTGACTCAGGCCCTCATTCTCTCCCGTCTTGACTACTGTAACCACCTGCTGTCCGGCCTTCCTACCTCTCAACTGTCTCCCCTACAATCTATCCTAAACGCTGCTGCCAGAATCACTCTACTCTTTCCTAAATCTGTCTCAACGTCTCCCCTGCTGAAATCACTCTCCTGGCTTCTGATCAAATCCCGTATCACACATGCAATTCTCCTCCTCACTTTTAAAGCTTTACACTCTTCTGCCCCACTTACATCTCATCCCTAATTTCTCGCTATGCACCATCCCGATTATGGCGTTCTGCTCAAGGATGTCTTCTCTCTACCCCCTTTGTATCTAAAGCCCTCTCCCGCCTTAAACCTTTCTCACTGACTGCCCCACACCTCTGGAATGCCCTTCCACTCGATACCTGACTAACACTCACTCTATCCACCTTTAAGACCCACCTTAAGACACACTTGCTTAAAGAAGCATATGAGTAGCACTGTAGATATTACTAGACACATGATACATAAAGCTTGGCCCCCTGCAGATGCACTTACCAAAAAGCCCTCCTACTGTCTCTGTACGTTCCTCCTTCATACCAATTACTTATTTATAAAATATTTTACCAGGAAGTAATACATTGAGAGTTACCTCTCATTTTCAAGTATGTCATGGGCACAGAGTTAAGACAATTAATTAGATTGTAAGCTCCTCGAAGCAGGGACTCCTCTTCCTAAATGTTACGTTTGTCTGAAGCACTTATTCCCATGATCTGTTATATTTATTTATTATTTTTTATTTATATGATTATCACATGTATGTGTGAAGCGCTATGTACATTAATGGCAATATACAAATAAAAACATACAATACAATAGTTTTGAAATAAAAAATTAAAATAAGATGGCAGCCCCATTTCTCTGCCCAATGTTTTTTAGGTTGACATCTTTATGTGGATGCTCAAGAAAGATTTGAGTGGGAACAAGTACTACAGTAGATGTTTAAACAATATCAGTGAGGTGAAAAACTTTAAGCTTACAGTAGATGTAAGGGTAAAGGTAAACTTTTAAAAATATATATTTGAGTAAATATAATTGACAGTAAAAAACCTTCAATTATAAAATATCGTTTTGAACTTTTATTGTAGCAACAAAAATAAACGTTTGTTTTTAAATGTTTTTGACTGCCTAGTTCCATGAGGAAATAAAAAACTTGATTTTAATTTAAATAAAAAGTGTAAGATTGTATAATTATGCATCAGTAGTTGGGGGAATAAAAACTGACCTCTTCACAACTATAGTGATGACATCCGTGACTTAGTTTCTCATCTATCATAATAAGTGACATGCAATCATAAAGTGTATTTTCTATGCTTCATCCTGCACACCAGAATTAAGCAATGCACATGAATCCTATTTGAAGAATGAGCGGCTAAATATAATGGATGTGGCATGGTACAGTATTACTGATGGCCTCTACTGGTGTGTAACTAATGACACCATACACAATAGTCCTATCCTTAATATCAGCCCTTCTGCCTACAACCACAGTGGAAACTGCCCTTAAAAATTGAACTATTTATCAAAATAACATGAAGTCATTATGATTAAATGATGTGTTTTTTATGATGCCAATGGGATCAGTTAATTTCCTTCTTTCAAGGTTAAGCAATAATATTCTGAGAAAAAGGCTTGTCGTGTAGTATAATAAATTATGAAAACAATACAAAATGGTGTTATGCCTTTTAAACTTAGTGCAGTTTTGAAATGTAGGAAAAGCATGTTTTTGATATGTTTTAGAAGTACTACAATTATATAGAAGTTGTGAACAAGTAACTGAAAAACATAGGTAACCTCAGAGATTGTGGTAGTAAACGTTTTTCTAGTGTTAAAAAAACAAGATTTTCTTCATCTCTAGCTTCTGGGTTTACCATGTTAACCTTTATAGTGAGAGGAATGTGGTATATGTGGTGCTCAAAATTGAACAGGTAACTTCATGAGACATATTTGGTAATGAGACCATTAATTTGGTGGTCCGGCGATGATGGAGTGCCCCTCAATAATGCAATGAAACTGCGTAATAACTGTAGGGCAAGTGACAAGTGGAGTCAGTTGAGACAACCACCGGGATGTACACAATAATCACCCTGACAGTATAATGAGGAAGGAACTATGTCCATTAACAGCAGGATTTAGATAAGGCACATTGGCACTTTACCTGCTCATCCAGGGGGCACTCTCAGGATCAGTAGCGTGCAATCCATCCGTTGATGAGTCCAAGAGGGTGGTTGGTGTAGATAGAGCACAGCTCCAGACGCCCTGCAATGTGAAGCAGGGAAAACAAAACCAGGCCACTCCGCAGTAGTATTAAATTTGTATTTTGCCAACTAACACATACAGGGAACAAAAATAGGACAGATAGAACGCACCTACGCGTTTTGTACAGGGGTAGACTATGACGCAACGGAGGTCTCGTGGCAGTCCCTATGTACTACCTGATGCACCCTATTCCCTGGGAGTGTGCGTCATACAGCCGCGACTGCTTGCAGCTGCCGGCGAATGACGCCGCAACCCATTGGATTAGAAGCGCTAAAGGTGGGTATAAATAGGCTGTTATTTTATTCTTGCTTCACCTTGATAAAGTACCCCTGTACGAAACGCGTAGGTGCGTTCTATCTGTCCTATTTTTGTTCCCTGTATGTGTTAGTTGGCAAAATACAAATTTAATACTACTGCGAAGTGGCCTGGTTTTGTTTTCCCTGCTTCACAATGCAGGGCGTCTGGAGCTGTGCTCTATCTACACCAACCACCCTCTTAACTTTTATAGTGCAATGAGTTCTGAGGACAACTCAATTTTAACGCCTCGAACACTTAGGGGCCTATGCTCTAAGAGTTCATAAAAAAAATTGCTGGGCCCTTTAAATCGCCTTTTTTTGAGGGTTGCTATTCAGAAAGCTTTGATTACCTCTGATAGCAAAATTCCCAAAACGGGCGAGTAGCCAGCAGTGTGATGATAGCCTCTCTGAAAAGGCCTTACCCAGCTATTTCTTTCCGCTGCAGAGAGAGCTGCTCAGAGAGCCGCCTCTCCCTGCGCAAATCTGCCAGAAATTAATGTTGTTTTTTTTAATATAAATGTTATTACTAGTGTAGATGAGTAGGGGGTCTCCGGTGCAGAACCGCATTGATTTGAGGTTCGGTAACCCCCTGCTCCCGAGATACAGGCCCTGTTATAGGGTGCCGGTATCTCCTATGCATTTTATTCCAACAGTCACATGACGCTGGACATTTAAATGCATAGGAGATACCGGCGCCCCATAACGGGGTCTGTATCTGGGGAAGCAGGGGGTCCACTGACCTCACATAAACACGGTTCTGCTCCGGAGACCCCCTCACATCTACACTAGTAATAACATTTATATTAAAACAGCTGCTACCCACAACAAACATTAAAAACTCAACAACACTAATACCCACCTCCTCTATCCCCAAATGATTGATACCAGAGGCCCTCCGGTGGTCCCTGCGGGTGTCCAGGTGTCCTCAGGTGGTCCCCACGGGTGTCTGTGGGCCCTCAGGTGGTCCCAGTAGGTGTTTGGTGGCCCTCGGGTGGTCCACACAGGTGTCTGGGTGTCCTCAGATGGTTCCCTTGGGTGTCTGGGGGCGCTTGGGAGGTCCCCGTGTGTCTGGGGCCCTTGGGTTGTCCCCATGGGTGTCTGGGGGCCCTCAGGTGGTCCCTGTGGGTCCCTGCTGGCCTGCAAGACCAATCCTGTGTCCAACATATTTTTCAATACATTTAAATAAATAACCCATCCTCCCCCCCACCCCCCCACTCAACACATACAATACTTTAATGGGCAAAATAACTATTATTCATATATGGTTCATATATGTTCGTTATTAAATCAAACAGCCAGCCAGCATAAATAAAGCTTTCTACTTACCCCTGCCATCATAAGGGGCATCCTCGACAGCATACTGCATGTCCATGTCCTCTGATGCCAGCAAGAATACATGAATAAAATACAATCTAATGGCCCCTAAACCCTTAAACACCATAGCGGTTAATAACTGCTATAGTAATTAAGAGGTTAACCCACCCTCCCCTGCTACCCACCGGGAGACCAACCACCCATCCTGGGCCCACTATAGCCAAGTTCCCCTACTTCCCACTTCAATTGACACACTTCCCATGGCAATAGACTTTTTGCCTTTCAAGTTACGGGGCTAACAAGGTACTGTACGGATACATTTTATCTGTAACTCACTTCAAATCTAACCGCAAGCCAATTATTCAATTTATATGTGGTTACGAGGTCGAATGGATAGAAATGGATACCCATACTTCAAACAGACCTCTAAACCGCAGCCACTCTTCTTTAATCAGCGCTGGCTTCGGCGCTCACAACGCCATCTTGTGCCTCAAAAGAATATAGCACACATTGCATTTGACTTCTATTACAGCAGGCAGAGAACAGCCTGCAAATGGGGGTTAAGAAGGCTGGGACAGGGCAAATACAGCAGTGCAGTCCAAATACTTTTATCCCCTTCATTCCCAATTCGAGTTGGGGTTAATCAGCCGGGTATAATACCTTTTATTTAGGCCTGATTAACCCTCCTCTTGCCACACCTCCCCCACTCAAAGCGCAGGAACTGCCCTGACCACCTCGTCCGGTGGTTAGGCTGGCCTGCCAGCTCTTGAAGTTAGTATGTCTTAAGGGCTATCCTGGTGGGAAAGGCCATCAGCATTGCCATGCTTGCTTCCCTTCTTGTGCTGGATGGTAAAGTCAAATTACTGTAAGGCAAGACTCCAGCGCAAAAGTTTCGCATTTTCCCCCGACACCCTCTGTAACTAACTCAAGGGATTGTGATCTGTAATAACAGTAAAGGGTCTGCCATACACGTAGGGCTGTAACTTCTTTAGAGCCCATACTATGGCCAGACACCCCTTTTCAATGGTGGCATAAGCCACCTCTCTGGGCAGCAGCTTGCGGCTCAGATACACCACTAAGTGTTCACTGCCCTCCTCCCCCACTTGGCTGTGTACAGCACCAATTCGAGGCATCAGTCTGCACCAAGAACTTTTTTGCATAGTCTGGTGCAGCAAGAATAAGGGCACTGGCCAGTGCAGTCTTCAATGCCTGAAAGGAGACCTCACAGGCAGGAGACCAGACTACCAGCACAGACTGTCGCTCCTGAGTCAAGTCTGTCAAGGGTTTGGCAATTGCACTATACTGAGGAACAAATGTTCTGTAGTAGCCTGCGGTGCCTAGGAAAGCCATGACTTGTTTCTTGGTTTTGGGAATGGGCCACTTCACTATAACTTCCACCTTAGCTGGTTCTGGTTTAAGATGCCCGCCACCCACCCGGTGCCCTAGGTAGAGTATCTCTGTCATCCCTACTAAGCACTTGGTGGGTTTCCTGGCTAGCACTGCAGCTACATGCACTAAGTGTGAGTCCCATGAGTTACTAAACACAGCAATATCATCCAGGTATGCCCTTGCAAACCATTGCATTCCCTCCAGCAAGCGATTGACCAGGCATTGGAAGGTAGCCGGTGCATTTTTCATCCCAAATGGCATCACTAGGAATTCATAGAGGCCACTTGGGGTAATAAATGCCGACTTCTCCCTAGCCTCCTGGGTCAAGGGGATCTACCAGTAACCTTTACTGAGATCCATGGTAGTCAGATACCTTGCCCCCGCGAGTTCATCTAACAACTCATCCATGTGGGGCATGGGGTAGGCATCTGACACTGTGCCCGCATTGAGCTGCCGGTAGTCCACACAGAACCGGGTGGTCCCATCCTTCTTAGGTACCAGGACTACCGGACAAGCCCAAGGGCTCTGGGACGGTACAATTACCCCTAGGGCCAGCATCTCTTCTACCTCCTTCTCTGTACTGCCCTTAAACTTTGCTGACACTCTGTAAGCATGCTTATGCAGAGGTCTCAGATCCCCTGTAAGCACTGGGTGATTTGTAATGTGTGTCTTACCCGGCTTATCTGAGAACAGAGCCCTATACTTCACTAGCAAAGTCCTGGCCTCTGCTCTCTGCCTGACACTCAGCTGAGACCCTATCTCAACCTCCTCTACTGTACCCCTCTGCCTAGCCTCCCCCAGGAGATCAGGCAGAGAATGGCTCGCCAGATCCCCCATCGGTGGGCTGCAAATGGCCAGCACTGATGCCACACTCAGTGCTATTTACTCCTTGAGCATATTTATGTGATAGGTCTTATTCCTTCCTGCCTCAGAATCTACCTGCAACATAGTTGCACTCATTCATCTTTCGGAGTATCGGATACGGTCCCGACCAGGCAGCCATTACTTTGTTCTCCCGAGTGGGCTTGAGAACAAGCACTTGCTGTCCTTGGATGAATTATCTGCTACGGGCATTATAATCATATCAAGTCTTCTGCTTGTCTGAGCAGCCCTAAGGTTGTCCTGTGCCAACCCCATGACTATTTCTAGCCATCTCTGAGATCTATCACATACTGAAGCACAGAAGCATCAGTATTGGTAGTCTCCCCTTCCCATCCCTCATGGAATATGTCCAGAGGTCCCCGTACCCTGCGACCATATACCAGCTCAAAGGGAGAGAAGCCTGTAGATTCTTGTGGTATCTCTCGGTATGCAAACAGCAAGTGCTACAGGTGAATCTCCCAGTCTTTTCCCTCTGCCTGTATAAAAGTCTTAAGCATCTGCTTCAGGGTCCCATTGAACCTCTCACATAATCGATTGTTCTGGGGGTGGTAAGGGGTTTCACTGGTGCTTCACCCTGCACGCATCCCAGAGACACTGGACCAATTCACTCCTGATGTGTGACCCGTGATCGGTTAGGATCTCACTAGGGAAACCTACCCTAAAAAAATGGTTAATAAGGCTTTCGCACCAATAGTGGCAAGCACTACCGCCTCAGGGTACCGGGTGGCAAAGTCCACCACGTGAGGATGTAGCGCGTCACTGACCAGTTGGGAACCATGAGGTGTCCCACGAGTTCCATAGCTACCCGCTGAAAGTATTACCCTATTACCAGTAACGGGTAAGGCATCACAGGACCGGCATAATTCTGCCGCTGCACTGGATGCCCCCGGCCAGTAGTAATGCTGCAACAGCCGAGCTTGCGTCTGAGCGACCCACTGATGCCCCACTAGTGGAATGGAGTGGGCTACCCGCAACAACTGCTGCCTATACTCCTGTGGTACCACTAGCTGTCTCTTCCCCGTCCATACCTCATCTAACCCTGTAGTCCCTTGCTCTCTATACAGGAGCCCGCGGTGCCACAAGAAGTAATCAGACCCGTCGCTTGACTTAGACTCGGACGCCCGAAGTCTCACGCCCTCTAAGCTGGGGTCTGATCGCACTGCTTCCCTAAACTGGGTACCTAACTCTGGCCACCCTCCGGTCATACCTGAGTCACGGGGGCAGGGAACAGCAAGTCAATGTCAGAAGGTGACTTAGTCTGGCTTACCTGTATGATCTCTGCAGAGACTGCTGGAACCATAGGTCCCAAATGCAGGGGGACAGTGCCTGGTTCTGCTGCAATCCTTGCTGACTGGCTCCTGGTGATCGCTGCAACAGGTGCCAGCTCAGTGGTGAAAACGCAGGTTACATGCCCCAGGTCGTTACCAAGTAAGATCTCGGCATCCAACCCAGGCAAAACCCCCACCTCCCTCATGCCACATCCGGCACCCCAGTCCAAAAAGAGCCGGGCAACATGGAGTGACCGCGGTCCTCCATCTGGCATGATCACTAGCATCCCGGTGCCCGGGAGTCACGGTGGCATCGGAGTCTAATAAGCCGTCCGCCTGCCAGTCTCCGATGGTAACTGTAGGAGGACATGTGCAGAAGTACATAATGGAGACTGTTTTAAGGTGACATTAATACAAGGCTTTATTGTGCCTGTCGCTTTAAAAACAGCAAAAATCAACATCAGAGAAATAGTGAGCCCAATAAAACTTGCTC
>WSYH01000447.1:0-45129 GCA_036426205.1 Ascaphus truei
AGGTGTGGGGGGCGGGCCAAGGGGGTGGTGTGAGTGTGTGAGGCCAATGAGAGGTGTGCGGGGGCGGGCGATCCAAGGGACCAATGGGATTGCCGCTAGGGACACGGGGAGGGGCACAGGGAGACACATACAGACACGGACACATAGGTCACTTTCACAAATATATAGTAGATAACCTTGCTCATTTAACGTAACTATGTATTTGTAGCCATGTATCTGTCATCATAACTCTGTGCCCAGGACATACTTTAAAACGAAAGGTAACTATCAATGTATTACTTCCTGGTAAAACATTTTATAAATAAATAACACTTAACACCCTCTGAGTTTTCTTTTTCCAGCTCCTGACAATACCACTGTTATTTATTTGATTACCACGTGTATTACTACTGTGATGCACTATGTACATTAATGGCGCTATATAAATAAAGACATACAATAAAATACAAGGACTCAGTCAGCACCTTCCTGGTGCAATTATTTTTTTCTGATATAAAGTAGATGCTTTTTTTGTCTTCACTTCATGTGTCCATAATAGAATTGACCAACCCAACCACATGCTAACCCTATGTATGTTCGACATTATTTCTATTAAGGTGAAAAAGTGGTGTTTGGGGGAAGGGGAGATGCATACTTTAAGTGTGAGTTGCAAGCGTGTAATTGATTGTTTAAGGGAGTCAACATTTAAAAAAAAAACTTCACACAATCAGTATTACTTTATATATTATGTTAGCTTTGCATTTCACATCCAAAAACTCTACTTTAAGCTTTTAAAATCTGTAACATGAAACCATAAGGTCTTCCTGTGATAAGATTGTGTACGCTATACATTACTAATTCATGTGTTCGCATGTAATCAAGTGTGTGTTTGCCACTGTTTGAAAACAAGCTACGGTATACCACACAAAAGTGCTCTCGGAGTTTTACTTTCAAAACCTTATTTTTTTATTGAATCTTAAAACCCACATTCTCAAATGTAAACTATTTAACATCAATCTAAATAAGAGCCCAGATGTTTCACTGACATCATATGGAATTTATGTGTATTTAAAACTACCTATCACTTTCATTTTAATATTATCCCAGAAGTATTATTTATTGCATTTCATAAACCATTTACTGTATCCTGACTTCTGAATAAAAACCTTATGGGACAAGTACTATATATTACTAGGACATTCAACACACCTATTTTTAAGTTGAGATGATACTGTATAAATGGCTTCTTCTTTATTTTACCATACCCAAACATAGTTGAAAAATTCCACTGTTGAAACTGTGTGCAGTGTATTGAGAACTACAGTTACTGAATGTCATGGTTTCTTGAGATAAGTTGTCGGATCGCCATCATTTTCTTCCTTTTTCATATAAAAGTATTTAAATATCTCTATGCATTCAAAATAAAATACATAACATTAATTACAACTGTGTTTGTTACCAGTAGCGCATCGTTGTAACAGCTGTATTCATTCTAGAGAATAGGATTGTTGTATATTGTTATACATTTTTGTGTTTACATTGACTTGTACAATAGTTGTTCATTTTAACCAGATACCGTATAACAAGCTGTGATAAACCTGGTTTCCAAAGACTATAGTTTTAGTCCGGTGTTCTGTATCTCTGCTCTAGTTGTGTAATAGTGATCTGTGAATGAATTTGCCATTAGAAGGATTATTAGGCTTTGGGAATGAAGATTACATTTTTTGTATAAAAAAATAGGGTCACAAATAAAAAATTCAGAATACTGTTGTTAATATGAGACTTAGCTTACATGGTCTCTTTTTTGTTATAAGCTGTGTTTACTGTACTTCCAACCACATATGTTAATATACAATTAACCAAATAAGTATACTTTCTGTCCAGCCATGATTACTACATCTTAGAAATTGTTGTTGCATTCCCTTATCAATAAGACATAAGTTCACTGAAAATCTATACAGTGTATGCAGGACATTTACAGTTATGCTTTGGGCCTACATTTGGAATGCTGTAAACATGTTTTCATTCATGAAAAAAAATATGTTTTTGCAATTATTTCAGGTCTCATGCAAAAATAGCAAAAGTTGAATGTAAAAAGGTTAGCATTTCAGCTCTCCAAGTAGCCTTTCTCAAGATCTTGAGAAAGGCTCCTTGGAGAGCCGAAACGTTGATCTTTTTACATTAACCGTTTGCTATTTTTGAATAAGACTTGGAGTGCCTGCAATCACTTTCTTGAATTCTAATTTGCAATTAATGCACCCGTACAGTATACCATTTTTAGTGGTGCTACAATATTTCTTGATATATAGTGCAGAATAAATGAGTTCTTCAGTATTAGGTCATACTTTTTTTATTTGGACTAACAATTTATGTAATAGGACAAGCTTTCCTCTCTTCTTCAGGTCCAAATACCGATATCAGTATTGCTGACCTGAAGAAGATAGGAAAACTCTTGAAAGCTTGTCCTATGACATAAATTGTTAGTCCAAATAAAAAAGGTATCACCTAATACTGAAGAACTCATTTATTCTGTACTATCGCAACTGGACTAACACGGCTATTTCATTTTATTCATGTTGCATATATATATCGATAATATAGATATGATGCTGATGTAGTGTGGGATGTGTTTGATATACTATATAGTCATATATAGTATATATAATCTATTACTTCTATATAATATATATATATATATCGAGTTGAGATTTGCCCATGTAAAAGTCTAGTTTTACCCTACTGTAATTGCTAAACATCAATTAAACTCTTACCTTACTTAAAATTGTTATTGAACATATTTCCTAAAGCACATGGCAGACAGATATCAATTTCATTTGCAACATATTTTTTTAAATAGCACTTTTCGATGTTTTTTTCATAGGGCTGTTTGATCAAAAAGACATTCAGAAAATGTGAAAAATATGTTCAGTTAGAAGTTTGCGAAATTATGTTCAATAGTGAAAACATGATTACTGTAAAAAAAAAAACATTCTTGTGTTTTCAATTGAAGAAAGATCATTTATTTATAGAAACTAAATCATTTATTGCATGGATGTCTAAAATGGCAAAGAAAAACTGACCCAGATGCTAAAGCTAAAGGGAGCATTTTTATTTTTAAGATATCTTCCCCTGTTAAAACAGTGTTTAACCATTTAAAATTTAGATATGGTGTAATGCATTCATTTAAGTGGCATCTCTTAGAAGCATTTTCAGGCACACAAAAAGTTTATATAAAATCGGCTGTAACCTTGAAGGGTATATAATACAATTCCATTAGGAGAGATAACATTTCTTGGATCTCTAGTAGACTTTAAATCTAAAACTTTTGTTTTACTATGCAAAATGAAATATTTTGACTGTTATGCCGAGTGTTTGAGTTTTGAGTTAATATCATGCCAGACAGTGGAAACTTGGCCAGTGATTGATTAATACCAGTAAAATTAAAAGCAACTACTAGAAAGTCTGCCACAGTAGGCAGTGGAGACTGGAAAATGATGAAACGTAGCAGGTTAACACATAAACTTTTGACTAGACAAGACTTCCAGCCAAAAATATAATTGTTTCAATCCACACAGCAGAAGAGCTTATAAATACATAGAATACATGGAGCACACATCATAAGCAATGTTGTCACATGGAAATGTTTAAACAAAAATTCATACAAGGGAGAAATCTATGAAAGTGAGATATAAATGTAGCAAGACTTAACATTGCATTCAGAAGCATAGCGCCCCCCACAGCGTGATTGCGCAGACTCTGTCCCAAGAAGAACACACTTTTGCTGGTTCATCTGTGGCTATGGGGTCAGTACATCTGTAGCCATGTTAACTGGCATTCAATTACATTGGCATTGAAGAGAAAGTCAAACAACGCTCTTGCTTCCTAACAGGATCCCGTAGTGGATCAACTCTTCCCTCTTGCAGCTGATGTGATGTGAAGGCACCCCACCTCCACAGGTCTCGTCGCAGGATGGCTCCAAACGCGGGCAACAGCAGGGAATGAAACACAAAAGCGCACCGAGGGTCAAGATTTAATTAAAACATGTTAGTAGTAGTAACAATAAAAACTTACATATAAGGTTAAGTACATCCAGTATTAAGGTGCAGAGGAAACAGTCCTGGTGGTGTCCTGGGCATAAAGAGATGGTGCAGAGGCTTACAAGGTAGACCCGCGCGCTGGGGCTGCCTGGCTCAGCACCACGTTGTTCTTACTTCCGGGTTGTAGCTTCTCGCAGGACCCGTGAATAGTAGCCCGCCTCAAATGCCGGTTCCCCAGAGAAACTCACTCCGGCGTGCCGAAGGGTCTCTGGTTGTTGATGGGACAGCTGGGGGTAGGTACACCAGTGGGCTGACTTCTAGCTGCACCGTAGGGCTTTCGCAACGCGTTTCACACAGTGTTGTGCTTCATCAGGCAAAGCGAGAAGCTGCAACCCGGAAGTAAGAACAACGTGGTGCTGAGCCAGGCAGCCCCAGCACATTGGCATTGAAACCTAACATAAGTTGACATGTTTGCATCCATTTATACTTAAAACTGGTTTAATTGTTATCATTTCATGTTTTTTTATGTCTGGTTAAAAGAATTAATCATGAAACCATATATAGTGCATAACAAACAAAGTTATTTTTGAATGGGTGACCAGTAACTCTTTCCAGCCTTCATTTAACAAGATTTTTTTTAATTGTGCACTGAATTTGTATCAGTCGTCTTTATTATTGAAGATTTAGTCATACAGTATATGTAAGCTAACATAATTCCAGATTGTCATTTCAGCCGACTAAAATAAAAGATTGCCCTATGGGGTTTTTTTGTGTGGCAAATCTGCAAAGAATGTTATTGTTAACATATTTACGAGCTACAGTATGAAGGAAAAACTCCTATTTCTCGTTTAATGTTAATGAACCCACCGCAGTATTTCTGGTAATTGTTGACATAATATGGTGACAGTGAAGTGGTGTCCCGTGATGGAAGATACAAGCGGTGTTTACACAGCTTGTTTACCAGAGAAAAAAATGACAGTGGCTGGATCAGGTACTCAGATAAAAAAAATCACTTTATTGGGTCATCGAAAAACGAATACTCACACAGACTGTGAGAGAAACCTCTTACGCGTTTCAGGCACACCTGCCCTGTGCCGAGGAGTATACTCTTGATAAAGTGCTCCGGCATGAAACACGTAGGTGTGTTCATCCTGTCCATCCTTTTGAGCTTGCAATAAATTGATGCTTTTATCTTGAGTTGCCCTGGAGTTTTTGACATTTTTCTTCCAAGTTTGGCTGTCGTTTGGTTGTGCTCTGACATTCAATGGCGTTTTAGGAAAAGGAGACCCTGCCTGAAGAGCTTACAATGGAGAACGGTAGCTGAGGAGAAGAGGACTTTGGAACTTCACACAGATCTGTCTGACTGTCTTGAATCCAGTCTCGCGAGACGAGACTTGAGCCCACGTGACGCGGAAGCTCACTGAGGCACCAGGTGAGAAGACCACAGGATGGGTTTCCCAGACCAGGAGGACAGAAAATAGACTTGATAATTGCCGTGAAGTGCTATCCCTGCCTTCTTTAAACCTACACATTGTGAGTGCCAAGTGGAAAAAAGTGATCAGTGCGCAACTAAAACATAGTCCCACATCAAGCAAGTGCTAGATAATAACACAATATGAGGTGATAGTAACACAATAAAAGAAGTGATTAAACCTTGTAAAGGAAGTCACTATAATGCGTCTGCAGCCTTCTTGAAGGGGTGGCTCGACGGGGCAGCAAAAGACCCAGAAGTGGGCATACTGCCACTCAGGTCTCCCCACTCAGGTTTCTCCAACGCCTATTATAAAAAATTCTTGCCGACCCTATCCCCCTACCTTCTGGATATGTTCAACTCTTTCCTGCAAGGGGAACCAATCCCCTCCACAATCACGGCGGCAAACCTGGCGATTATTCATAAAGAAGGCAGGGACCCCATCCTTTGCGGCAATTATAGGCCAATATCCCTACTAAACACCGACCTTAAACTCTACAGCAACCCAATTCTCCCGCGACTCATTCATATAGATCAAGTAGGTTTTGTGTCAGGCAGACAGGCATCTGACAACACCCGCAAAATAGTGGATATAATAGTCCATGTGCACCTCACAGGAACCAAAGCAATGATTCTTAGCCTCGACGCAGAGAAAGCGTTTGACAGAATCAAATGGTCCTTCTTAAACCAAACAATGCTGAAATTTGGATTCAGCGGTCCCTTCCTGCAGGGGGTCAAAGCTCTCTACCAAAACCCAACAGCACATGTAAAAATTTCGGGCGAATATTCTGACCCTATCAAGATAAGAAACGGGACCAGACAGGGTTGCCCCCTCTCTCCTCTGTTATTCACCCTAACAATTGAACCACTAGCGGCCACAATAAGAGAGGATAAGAGCATTAAGGGCATTCGAATTGGCAAAACAGAATACAAAATTTCTCTATTCGCGGATGACGTGATCCTGACCCTCGTGGACCCCCACGTCTCCCTCCCCAATCTCCAAAGGTCACTACATCAATTTGGCACGGTCTCTGATTATAAAGTCAATATGGACAAGTCAGAAGCACTCAACATATCCCTCCCAGTCCGAGAATGGCAGCTCCTTCAAACTAACTTTAAATATAGATGGAGCACCACACATATTAAATACCTAAGAGTTAGAATCTCTAACACATATGGCTCTCTATACCAATACAACTACCCCCCTTGTTTGATCAAATTAAAAAAGATCTGGAAACATGGAAAAAGTTCCAAATTTCCTGGTTCGGAAGAATTGTCTCAATTAAGATGAACATCCTTCCGAGACTACTTTACTTTTTCCAAACACTCCCTATCCCCGTCCCCATAGCAGCCCTGAAAAATATTCAGGCCCTTATGTCCCAATTCATCTGGAACGATAAACGACCAAGAGTACCCAGATCAGTAATGTTGTCCCCTAAAACGAGAGGAGGGGTGGGGGTCCCCGACGTGATCAGATATTATTCTGCGGCCCAGCTGAAACAGGCTGTAGTTTGGAATTATGACCCAGCCGCCACCTGTTGGCTAGCGATTGAATCACATCATGCCACGCCTGCTACCCTCCAGGTCCACCTCTGCTCCTCGGCAGGAAGGGAGGGAGGACCACGGCGATTTGCACTGGGGGCAATGAGGAGCACATGGGAAATATGGCTCAGAAACAAAGGGAAGTGCGGCCTGCTAACTACCCCATCTTAACTTACCCCCATCTTTGGAAACCCACATTTCCCGCCAGGGGGCTCCAAAAAACAATTCGACCAACTCCAAGGTCTAGGCATAAGCCTGGTTGCCGATCTGCTGAAGAGTGAGGAGATACTATCCTTCCAGGAACTACGAGATAAATATCACCACCAAGGCCTCCACCTTTTCAAGTTCCTGCAAATTAGACATTTCCTCCTCTCCCTGGCCCCGAACGCTAAATTCCCCCCATTAACCAGGTTTGAATCCCTCTGTCGCAGGGGTTCCTATCAGAGGGGTCTGATTTCAGAGATCTATAGGGGGATGGAGTCGGCATCAGCCCCCCCAATCCACCAGTACATGCAGAAATGGTCCGAGGACCTCAACGTTCAGATAGATATGGACGAGTGGGAGAATATCTGGGAGTTGGCCACAAAGACATCAATTTGCTCAGTGACAAAAGAGAACATATATAAAATACTTTTCCAGTGGTACCTGACCCCGGCTAGACTGAGCCAGATCTTCCCCGGCACCCCCAACCTGTGCTGGAGGGGATGTGGTCAAAAGGGAGACATGGCACACATTTGGTGGTCATGTCCAGAGATCCAGAGATACTGGACCAAGATCCAGGCGCTTATACAACAGACCACGGGGCTTCTTCTCCCCCTAGACCCCATGATCTTTGTGCTGAGCAAACCTATTGACAACCTGGACCCACCTATGAGTAGACTAGGAACAGCTATCCTAACCGCAGCAAGATGCTCAATCGCGGCGGCTTGGAAAAACACCAAAGTCCCAGCGAGAAACACGGTGTTAAGAAGAATAGACGAAGTGATGATCATGGACAAACTAACGGCAATGCTCCATAATAAAATGCCACAGTTCTGGAACACCTGGGGCCCCTGGAGAGGTCCGTTGGGACTAGGCCTGCATTAGGCCACCCACAAACAGATGGAGAGGGTGACTGAAATCACAGAACCCCCCCCATTACGTCTACCCCCCCCCCACTCCTCCCCCATTCCACCCCCCCAATTAGAAAAACACACCCTCATTGAGACTACATCATGCTATATTTAGTCGAGAATCATGTCATGTTCCTATGACACTATTGTACTCATGTGAATGTATGTTGCTCTCAATAAAAAAATTGATACAAAAAACAAAAACAAAGGGGTAGACGGGAGACATCCTTGAGCAGAATTCAAGAGTCAGGACGGTGTATAGCGAGAAAGTAGGGCTGAGATGTTAGGAGGGGCAGAAAGTGTATAGTCAGTGTATAGTCTTAAAGTGAGGAGCAGACGTTTGTGTGTAATACGAGATATGATAGGAAACCAGGAGAGGGATTTCAGCAGGAAAGACGCTGACACAGATTTAGGAGAGAGTAAACTGATTCTAGCAGCAGCAGCATTTAGGATAGATTGAAGGGAAGATTGAATTTAGAATAGATTGAAGGGAAGATATGTGAAGGCAGGACGTTCAGTCAGTAGAAGTTACAATAGTGGAGATGGGAGAGAATGAGGGCATGTGTTAGAGTTTTAGCATTAGTGCAACAGAGGAAGTACAGTATTATGAGCTCCATCTTTGACTTGTTAATTTTGAGTCGGTGTAGGGGCATCCAGGATGATATAGCAGATCAGTGAAGAGGCTTGGTTGTAAGGTAGTGCAGCTGCTGTAGGAAAAAATGTAGAACTGGACTGCCGTCAGGTAAAGTACAAAAAAGTTTTATTGACACAGAATGCAGCGAGGGGTGAACTTCTTACTCATTTCACACAGGTGCCAGCGCTTTATCAAAGAGTATTCTATGTGCCAATAAAACTTTTTTGTATTATATCCAACGGCAGTCCAGTTTTATATTTTTTCCCTACGGCAGCTGCACCGCCTTACAACCAAGCCTCTTCACTGATCTCTCCACGGCAGGAGCACGCCGACAGCCCCCGGTGATCTGCGGAACGGAGTGAGTAACTCATTTCAGTTTTTACATTCTTTTTATCATGGACTGCAACCACATTGGGCTTAACCATTTTATACAACTGCAGACTCACAACATATGCTTCATACGTTTAGGCTAGTGAGCCTGCTTCCAGTGTGGTTTCCAAAGCACTTATCAGGCTGCTTAGTGGTTTCATGATATCAGTTACAATTACTGACTCCATGGGACAATTCATCCAGGTTTACAGACTGTTTGGGACATTATGTATATTTTCTTTTATACTAAAAGGTCTTCTCAGAGATTAACTTTTATTTATTATATATGCAATAAGTATATTGATCATATTGCTAGCGTGTGGTCCGTTCTTTTAGAGCGTAATGGGGGTGCCACCGGAATGTAGTAAGGTACTGCACTGTAGTAAGGTAAGTATGATAAAGGTAAGTATGGCACTTAAAATAAACATTTTAACCATTTTATATCAGCCCTTTCCACTTTCTACTGTACAGTATATACAGTATTATATACAGTACAGTATGTACACTGTACAGTACATTTGTATTTGACACGTGTAGTATAGTTAAAGTTACAGTATACACAGTTTAGTATAAAAATAAATAATACAGAGCACAAACTGAAATCCTCACATACTGTATATACTGTATAAATAAGTGACTTAGTGCAGCCTAAAAAAACAGGCACCAGTCATGACTAGTTCACTATCACGTGAACAATAATAAACTTTTTACAAATATTTTAGAGAGATGTACATACATGATAATCCCCCCTCCCCCTGCTGATTGTTTTAAATTGTTTCATTGTTTAATGCTTCTAATGCTTGGTACAGTATAATCATTTATTTCTATTTCTGTTTTGCATGTGCATGTCTGGAACTGGGTGAAGACAACAGGCGTGAAATCCCCCCCCCCCACCAATACTGTCAGGTAAGACACAGTGCTCCAATCCATAACTTATTATAGTTATTGTTTACTGTATACAGTATAGAGTTATAGTATTTACTGTACAGTATATACTGTAGTTATACAGTTATATATAGTTAGACAGAAGTTATAGTCCAATATTGTGAAATACTCAATGCCTTTAATGCACTAATCCTGATGATTTTTTTTTCTTTTCAGAGCTGTAGCACTACAGGAAGGGTGGAAGGAAAATGTGCAAACTTATTTTACTGTGTGCATACTGAAGTAACAGTCAGTAATTTGCCCTAATCCACCCCTCTCTTAATGACAAAAGAACTACAGAATGCAATGCAGTCATTACAAAGAAGATAAAGTAAAGATTGTACATTTTGAAGAAGAGGTGACCTACTGTATTTTTGTATTATTCCTTTTCCTTTATTATCCTAAAACTGTTCCTTCTTTAAATTCATCAGAATAATTTGAACCCCCACCCCTAAATAAAAATTACATATGCCACCTCATACAGTACACAGTACAGTAGAATTAAAAATCAAGTGATTGTAAGAATGGCAAAATGTGATAAGTATCAATAACATGCTTCACATAATGGTTTATTAAAATCAGTCCATCAATAAGCCCATGGGATGTCTCTTTTTTTTCAGACTTGAAATTCACTTTGAATGTGAAGTCATTCTCGCCAAATCCCCAAGAAGGACTTATCACACGTGCACATGCGTGTGTGAAACCGACCTCCAGACTCTACACAGTTCATCAAAGCCTGAAAAATGATGAATGGCTCTGGGGGAGGTGTCGATGAGCAGTTTAATTTACTTTTGTTTTTTAGGCTTTGTGAGGGGGAGGGAGGTGATACTACTGTAAAGTCCGGGTGTATGTGCGGGATTATAAATTCAAAGAAATCTTTTGAACATTTCATTAGAATCATTTGAACCCCCCATCCCCATAAATAAAAATTACAGTATGCCACCTCATACAGTACAGTATACAGTACAGTAGAATTAAAAAGCAAGTGATTGTAAGAATGGCAAATATTGATAAAGTATCAAAAACATGCTTCTTATAATGGTTTATTAAAATCAGTAAGCCCAAATCGAGGAAAAGGGATGTCTCTTTTTTTTCAGTCTTGAAATTAACTTTGAATGTGAAGTCATTCTCGCCAAATCCCCAAGAAGAACTTCAGTATCACACTCATCTGGATGTGCAGGATTATACCTTTACCTGTAGTCCAAAAACATACACGCATGCGCATAAATGTGAAGACACGCATATGCGTTTCAACAAGGTTCCAATTAGACATACACACATGCGCATAAATGTGATGACACGCATATGTGTTTCAACAAGGTTCCAATTAGGCATACACGCATGCGCAGAAAAAATATTTTACATTCGGAAGAAGCAACGTTGTATTTTTGTATTATTCCTTTTTCCTTTATTATCCTGTACATATACAACACTTAATTCGTTAAAAATACTTTTTGTTATGTGCTCATATTTTTATCTTCTACAGTTAGTGGATTTGTGTATGGCTAAGGAGCCTCAGAAAGGACTTCTTTCCCATGTACACTACACAGTATGAACTCGTAACGTTAATATTAAAATTACAATTACAGTACACACACTTGAAGTACTGTACGGCAATAAAAGACAGGTTTACTGTAATTGCTATTAGATTTTTAAGATAACAACTCGCGATCATCCACTTGAGTTTCTCGACGGTATTGCAGACAACACTAAAATGCTATTTTCTGAACTCGATAAAAACATGAGTCAACACGCGTCTTAAGGTGGTAAGGTTGGAAGAAATCACGTGCCATGACATGGGTATTCCGAGGTATATAACGCGTGAAATGTTCGAATAACAGCCGCTGCATTCGTAACTCCCCAACTAAAGGGGAATAGCCCTTTCAGAGGCTACAAAGTTACAAGGTGATATAGTACTATTTCAGGAAACACATATAAAAAAATGGGCCAAGCTCTATTAGTTTGCAAATTTTACCCACAGATTTTTCATGTATGCATGCTCAGCCATTCTCTTTCATAGAGACTTGAATTTTAGTGTGGATAAATTGAAAACTGATTTAATTGGGAAGATACTCCATAAACTACACTGAAATTACTGTTGTTAACAAATATTCCCAAATGAAAACCAGAATATTTATTTGAGGAACTAGCAGAAATAATAAAATCCCTGCAAAGGGGTTTTTTGATTTTAGGATGGGACATAAATGTGGTCTTTTACCAACAGAAGGATAGATTTACCGTAAGTCATATCTCCCCATGTACAGAAACCAGAGGCTTAAAAGCATTAGTTAAAAAAACTTGGTTTGTTAGATTTTTCAAGGAACCTGATGAAGGGACCAGAGGACCATGAAACGTTGCTCTATTTTGCACAATGTGTGGCTGATGACTTACCTTTTCTTGCTTTTTTTTTAATATATTAAAGAAGAAACTTGGAGAGACCAAAGGAAACATGTGAGTCTATCATTACCTTTTTTTATTTATTTATTGAGTGCTATAAGGAATCCGCTCCTGGGTTTTGCTGGAGCTCACTCTTATAGAGCTATCGAGCTTTCAGACAAACTTCTCCTTGAACTGACAATCAGCATCACCTGCGCTTGCAATCACTGCAGTCTGCATGCCTCCTGTGCAGCTCTGTCCCTATTTGCTAGCTATACTATTTAGAGTCAGCACTTCCCTCCAGGATGTTGCTGAGCATAAATCAAGTTGGACTTGGATGTAACTGTGTTTGCCACAAGCTACCTTGCCTTAGCCAATTTGTTCCTGTGCTGAAGCGCTGGATTCCGGTGCAAGCTCCAGTGTTCTTGTGGCAAACACAGGGGGTGCCCAGTGCTACATCCAAATGACAAAACATACATGGTAATAATTACAAGAAATTATGCTTCAGTGTAAATAATAATGCTAATGCTATTAATATTAAAATATGTTTTTTAGTTAGAAATTTTGGCCAAAACATCATAAGCTTGCACACCAAATCGTCAAGGTAAACCATAATAAGTGCAAGTCCTACATTACACTGCATTAGTTCCCTATACCTCTGTGTGAGGGGGAAGAACCATAATAGATTCATTACCTGCAGCAAGAGGAGAAGATCCACAATTAAAAAGGGGGAGGTGACGTGAGCTCTGGGGGAGGTGCCACAACCTCCATACAACTGATTCCAGTCAGAAATTAAATTAACATACACACCCAGCAAGCTCAAACGCCCACACCCACCTAATCTTGACTATATGTAATGCCACATAGAGTGCAACTGGGCTTTTGTGGCACACAAATACAGCAAACACAGGGGGTGCCCAGTGCTACATCCAAATGACAAAACATACATGGTAATAATTACAAGAAATGATGCTTCAGTGTAAATAATAATGCTAATGCTATTAATATTAAAATATGGTAAGTCTTCTTGTGGCCTGCTGCATTCTCGCCTTGCAGAGGCCTGCTCCCTGATTCCTGTGGCCTGCTGCATATTCCCCTTGCAGAGACCTGCTTCCTGGTTCCTGTGCTGAAGCGCTGGATTCCTAGTGCTAACCTGTGGAATTCCTAGGCCGGTCTGCATTCTCCCCTTGCAGAGGCCTTCATCATGGGCCGCTCTCGCTCCTCATGCAGAGACCATACCCGTGCTGCAGCTGCTACGCTGAAGCGCTTTGCAACAGCCTTCCTGTTGCCGAACCCCAGCCTGAATATCAATTACCCTGCCGTCTCCAACCCTGACCCCGGCTTGTCCATGGATTACCCTGGCTTCTCCAACCCTGAACGGCAATGTCTGACCACGGAATCTGCACTCCGGACTCGGCATCGTGGCCTAAGGTCAGTGTATATACATCCCAACTTCAGCCCCGCGGTCCGGTCCCGGTTTGTGGCGAGCATGTCCGTTACAAGTGCTGATTCAATATGGTATTTTATAGTTGTGTACCTCCAACAGTATGGATGCAGGATCCTAGTAACTATCTAAGAAATATATGACCACTGCTAGTGTGGACTGGGTGAGTAAGTTCTTTTCATTGTATTTTTTTTCTACCTGGCATAGCACCACAGTTTGAGGGCTGGCATGTTTGGGCCCCATTTGATGGTCAAAAGAAAATAGGATGACATTTTTCATCTTTGGCAATGAGATGATTATGATGGACCGGTGTTGCTGCCGGTGGTGCTGCCTGTGGTAGTGAAATTGTGGATACTCACAATAAGCCACAGTAGAGGAAGTGAGTAACAGTGTTATTGGTTAACTGTTAAGCCAGTGAATGTAGTTAACTGGACAGTCCAATTGATATGGTGGAAGTGACAGTAGTATCTATGTCACCATCGACATTGACAAGTCAGTCACTTGGCTCACCATTCAAATCAATAATTGTCATTCTCACTGACTGCAGTAGCAACAGCTTCACTTGTCTCAGTCTCATTCTCTCATCACTACTTGCTTTCACTAATATTGAAAGAAAGAAATTGCGCTAGATAAATAACACCATTCACCATTCATAACACCAACAACTTAATGTAATCCGTATCTAAATTGGAAAAAATTGTGTAGAAACCCATATTGTCTGGAGGGGATGAGGAGGGAGGGGGGAAATGCTTAAAGTTTAAGACACCTGACTAGGATGATGAATAATCTGTGTATGGTTTGTATACTGTATGTTCTAACACAACATTAACATATGTCTATTAAATTCCAGTGACTAAATGACATAATAATTTGCTCTTGTATAGCGCTGCTAGTTTTACATAGTGTTTTACAGAGATATTTTGCAGACACAGTCCCTGCCCTGTAGAGCTTACAATCTATATTTGAGGCACAGTGAGATAAATCAAATTGCCCAAGGTCACAAGGAGCCGACACCAGGAATTGAACCAACTTCCCCTCAGTGCCAGACATTGTCTTTACTCACTGAACCACTGATTCAGCCCATGAACTAGTGTGTCAGTATTTCCATTTGGTTTAGAAGATGATGGTAAATCAAAATTCCAAACCAAAAGGGGATGTTACATAAAGGTGAATGATTATACACTTGTATGAGATGTATTCTCAGTTAATAGTTCGGCTGAATGTAAAAGAACTGATGTTGCAGCCCCAAATGACAGGATAACCACTCCTCCAATGACAATACCCCAAAAGAAAGAAAAGGTGCGCACATAGCATACATTATTTTATGTATTAATGATTAAAAGCAAATATGAATGCACTCACAAAATAAGAGAAAAAAACTGTGAGATGGCCTGGTAAAATGGACTGCTGGTTTCTTAACCCGATTGAGGTATCCATCTCTATCACTGGTAATCTCTATGGTCTGTGGAAGGAGAGGGGGCCGAAGTTATTCACCTGGTAAGACCGCTGTCCAAGATTGTTAGTCCCCTGGGAGTTTCTCAGTTGCGTCCCACACTTGGAGCTGTCTGCCATGGATGACATCCTCTCTCTTTGTCCGTACCGGAAGTGATGTATTACGTGATGCGTCAGTGCGACATCAGCGGAAGATCCTCTCGATTGCAGCATTTGTCCAACGCTGTTTTAATACATATTGGCTGTAAGTACAATATTGTACTAACCATTCCATGTTAATAAATGTATGGTGCCATGATCTTTTCTCTCTTTCTTTCTATTGCATACTCTGAATACATTGGAGACCTAGACTTTCCTGATTAACCCCTGCTACTCCGAATGGGAAGAAAATCATCAGCACAGGCCATATCTAAGTTTCCTAGCCTTACCTGATTAACCCCTGTAATTCCGGATGGGATGAAAATGATCATTATGTCATGTTTAATTTCTTTCTTGATTAGCTGGAGTTCCATTCAGAATCAGGGACCCCAACTGGGACCCCCACTGCATTAATCCCTTCTGGGAAAATGTACTCTCAGCTTGGCAGTGAGATTGGTGAGCCATGAGGCAGCCGCACTTAGGCTGCTAATCATCGACTTCACATTGAAGCCCAAGCTGAAAGTAAATAGTGATAAATCTGTATATACAATAGAGATGCAGCGGCCGTTATTCGAACATGTCTGGAACTGAATTTCAAGAATGTCCCGAGAATCTCTCAAAATTTGCTACGGCAGACTAATGGCCCATCGGATTAAAACAGCAGGGGTCCCTGCTATGTGAGTCCTACCGGGGGTCTGCCTGTCTGTAAGAGATGCGCAGTAAGAGATACGCTGTTTTATTAAAATTCTAACACCACAGTTTTGTAGCATTGTAGCAGGGGGGTCTCTGGAGCTGAACCCCCTGTTTCCCGAGATACAGGCCCCGTTATGGGGTGCCGGTATCTCCTATGCATGGAAATTTCTCGCTTCACATGACCGGGACATTTTCATGCATAGTTGATACTGGCACCCCATAACAGGGCCTGTATCTCGGGAAGCAGGGGATCCGTGGACCTGAAATCAATGCAGTTCTACTTCGGGCACCCCCTGCTCATCTACACTAGTCACAAATTTAAATTAAAATATGTAGTAAGCACCAATACACAACCCATCCCCTGTGCCCCCACATAAAACCAATATTATTTTTTTATAAACACAGGATTAATACCACAGGCCAGCGGGGTACCTGGGTTGTCCCCACGGGTGTCCGCAGGCCCCACAGTGCACCCCTGGGGGTTCCCACGGGTGTCTAGGGGCCCTCGGGTGGTCCCCGCTAGGCTCCGTGGGCCTCCAGGTGTTCCCACATTCTGATTGGATGAAGTACCACGTGAGGGCAGCAATTTTAGATTTAATGACGTCATGTTAAAGGGAAATGAAGCACAGCCATTCTGATTGGCTGGCTTACTTCCTTTACATGACATCACTTCCAAAAGAAAAAAAAAGGCATATGATTCTCACAGCCAATCACAGACGTGAGAACCTTTTGCCAATCAAATGTTATGTCACAGGCCATATTTAAGGCCGTGACAGCTCATTTGAGCTCAAGAAGCCGACGAGTCAACATCGTGGATTTAACATGGGGTATTGGATTGACAGATGAAGAAAGAAGTTAAAGATAGAAGATAACGAAATTAAAGAAATAGTCACAGATGAAGAAAGAAGAAGGCCATACAAGATGAAAGAAAGAAGATTTTGGTTACCTGGTCCTGATCTTCATGGTGGTTGGCGTTGGATTGTGTTTCGTGACGTCATCAGAGGAGAGCTTGCTGATTCCCCTGGATTCGGAGGGCCAACGCTTCTAAAGGTAAGATATATTATAATATAATATTGAATGTATGTTCTTTTATTTTTACAGGTTTTTTATTGGAGTTTTCTTTTTTTATATTTTTCAATGCCCATTGACTGCTAATGTATTAATCTGTACCTGTTTAGGGTACAGATGAATACAGTAATAGCAAATGCATTTTTTTGGCAAATGCATTTCTTCTGTTGACTATTATATTTTCTATGTATGTTTATTGTTTTGATTAAATTTTTTTAATTGTGACGGCTTGTTTTGATTTGTATTTTTTACAGATTTTTAGCGTTTTTATTTAATGCTTTTTGTTGGCTACTGGTTTATATTATGTATTGCCTAGTGGTTGTATGAATTAATTGATGTGTTGGTTACTGCTTTTATATATGAAATGTTTTGTTTGGCTAGTGGTGTGAATTCTTTAATGATTGTCTAGTGGTGTGATTTATTTAATTGACTGGCTAGTGGTTTTAGTTCTTTCATTGATTGGTTGGCTAGTGTTTTATTAAGGTCATTGATTGATTGCCTATTGTTTTTAATTTTACAGTTTTGGGGTTTACAGTAGGTCCTTGTTGTATAGGTTTTATTATTGTGTATTTTGGACATTCAGGCTTTTGTATTAGAGCGTGCAAAGGAAAAGGGAGTGGACTGGGCGCTTCTGAAGTGATAACAAGTCACAGTGTATTTCTAATGGAATACAAAGTGAATCAACTTCAAATGTGCGTAATAAACATAAATCCTTCACCAACACAATAGTGAAAGATACAAAATGTGTATACAAAGTGAAGTAGGAGCTGCTCAACACCCTCAGATGAGACTGTTCCAGGTCTCAATATTGTCAATTTCTTTTCTTCTTGTATTTGAGGAGGAGCGCTGAATGTGTCCAGTGATATATGAAATATAAAAGGAGCAAAAATAGTGCAGATGGTACGTTATAATACTAAGTTAGTCTTAGGATCTAATACGGTTGCACTCACAAAACTTACTGTAGTTATGGATATGTCAGAAATTCTTCTCTCTCTGACTGGAGCCCTTTAACAGATGACTGGCGTAAGGCAGGATACCCCTCAGTGAATATGGTTCGTGATCGCCGATATGCAATAGGAGAGAAATACCAATAGTGTATACTATTTCATAAAATTGTATTAGTGGTACAAGGTAGAATAGTTACACTCACATTTTCCAATAAAAAACTTTCATGGGAGGGAACCGCCGGCGGGATGGAGTAATTGACCGGTAGATGCTGCTATGCGTCTCACTCGCGTCTCTGGTCTGCCTTATTTTATTGGTCACAAGGATCTTCCTTTTTTCACATTTTCTCCCAGTCTCCACGGAGAGAATATACATTAAGGTCTTGGGAGATATCTGAATCTGTTTAGTTCTCAGCCTGGAATCCTCAGACAGGTTGTTGTAGGTATAATGAGCCTGCATCACTCCACAAAACAGAACTGCGACAATTCCTTAAAGCAGGTGGCCCTTCATGCCAGTCTCTGGTAGGTTCCTGGGTCCCCTGTGCCCAGGAATATGTCTCTGGGTGTCTTGATCTCAGCACCCCTTTGTGCTCAAGACAGTGTCTGTGTGCAGGCTTCTCTGCTTTCCTGTGTCAGCTCATTGGCTGCTATAGTAGCTTATCATGCCCATATTATATGGATATGATGTACTACTATAACAATCAATGGGTACAGGGTGGGTATAGATGGTCCGGGGTGGGTGGATAGGCCTCCCGGGTGGGAAGCGGGACAGGGTGTGTTAACCCCTTAATTATTATAGCGTTTATTAACTGCTAAGGTGATAAAGGGGCTAGGGCCCATTAGATTGTATTTTTATGTATACTTTCTGGCAACGGAGGACATGGACCTGCAGTAAGCTGATGAGGATGTCCTTCACATTGGCAGGGGTAAGTAGAACGGTTTTTACTTACTTTATTTATGCTGGTTGGCTTATATTGTGTTTAATAATGGCCAAATAATCTATTATCCATATATGGATAATAGTTATTTTGCCCATTACTGTACAGTATTTTTTTTGGGGGGGGGAGGGGTATTTATTGAAATGTAGGCCATGTTCATTTATTTTTTTAAATACAGGAATGGTGCCGCAGGTCAGCGGGGACCAATGGAGAACATGCGAGGACACCCACAGGGACAACTAGAGGACCCACGGACACCTGCAGGGATGAACCGGGGGCCCCACAGCTGTGGGGACCCGGGGACCCACGAGGACAAGCCGAGGGCCCCCAGACACCCATGGGAACCACCTGAGGGCCCCCAGAAACCCATGGGGATGAACTGGAGACCCCCAGACACCCATGGAACCACCAATGGACCCCATTGGGGCCCACGGACACACGCGGGGACCACCTGGAGGCTAACGGAGCCTAGCGGGGAAAACCCAAGGGCCCCCAGACACACATGGGAACCCACCGGAGTGCACTGTGGGGCATGCAGACACACGTGGGGACCACCCTGGGACCCCCACTGGCTTGTGGTATTAATCCTGGGTCTTTAAAAAAATATTGGTTTCATGTGGGGGCACAGGGGGTGGGTTGTGTATTTATTGAAATGTTTATTTTATTAAAATACAGGAATGGTACGGCAGGTCAGCGGGGCCCCACGGGGACCACCTGAGAACCCATGACACCTGTGGGGAAGAACCAGGGACCCCATACATGTGAGGGACCTGGAGACCCATGGGGACCACCTGAGGGTCCCCAGACACCTGTGGGAACCACCTGAGGGCCCCCAGACACCCGTGGGGATGACCTAGGGACCCCCATTATTGGTGCTTACTACATATTGTAATTTACATGTATGACTATTTTAGATGAGCAGGGTGTCCCCGGAGCAGAACCGCGTTGATTTCAGGTCTGAGGACCCCCTGCCTCCCGATATACAGGCCCTGTTATGGGGTGCCGGTTTCTCCTATGCATGTAAATGTCCCGATCACGTGACGCGTGACATTTCTATGCATAGGAGATACCGGCACCCCATAATGGGGCCTGTATCTTTGGAAGCAGGGGGTTCCCGGACCTGAAATCAATGTAGTTCAGCTCCGGAGACTCCCTGCAACAATACAGTGGTCTTAGAATTTTAATAAAACCCCTGCGATCGCCTGTGAGAAGCGCGCAGTTAGAGTGACTGATTCAGCCTATCTCTTACTGCGTGTCTCTTACAGACAGGCAGACCCCAGTAGGACTCACACAGCAGGGACCTGCTTTGTTAATCCGATGGGCCATTATGTCTGCAACGGAACATCTCCCAACACCACGTGGCATAACGCATGTTTTAACGCATGAAATGTTCGAATAACCGCCGCAGCATCTGTAGGTCACAGCAGAAGGATATAATATAAAAATATTGTAGGACTATATAAATATAGTAGGTATAATATGTAAAATATAGTAGGACTGACCAATGAGGGTTTCATTTGGGTTAAAACCTGTATAGTTACATTAAAGCCAAATATTTAAACCTCCATATTTTTGATGCAAGCAAAATAAGGAAACAGAGACACATATATGCTTAATGCTTAGATGCTGACTTTACAACATTAGTCCAAGAAAATAGGTTGGTATTTCAATATTTAACTGATGTGTGGTTTAATATTAAATTAATGTAGTGTTTGCTTTAGAATCAAGTTATACATTTATTACTGACAATTGTCTGACAAAGTTTGTAATCATGCAAATGTGATAAACCAAATATGTTATTACATTTTTTCTTTCTTATGTTTGACAAATTCTAATTGATATTACAATGTTTGGTTGATTTTAAAGGGGCTAGTAAAATGGGGATAAAAAGTGGTGTGCAACATTTATCAATATCTGATATATTTGTCCCACTTTTGCAGCCAAGAGATTTGGATACCTAACCCCATAGGTCTCTCATGTTACTGTACTGTACCTGTATTTTCAACTGCCACTTACAGATTTTCAATTTTATTGTACAATCATACAATCAAAGGCAAAATGCCAAAAAATACATTTCTGAGATAATTATAGATTACTGTTCTTCAAATTTGACATTTTAATGACTGTGCACTATTTTATCCTGTGTGTAATGCGTCAGCATTACCATGTGGCAACAATATGTGATTAAATACAGTACAAGCAGTGAACAGACATACAGTAATACACTCAGACAAAGTACCGTAGGCAGAATTAGATATTGAAGAGACCACCCACAGAGGCAACAAGTCATGATACTGTTTCACTTCTGAGGCGAAAGAAAAAGCTGGTAATTTTGCAATATAACCAACCACACAACATCTCAAGCATTGCTGAAGGCTAGGATCCCTGAAGAGAGCCAACACAATTACTAAATTACCTGCACTTACATTTGTGCCCATTAAATATTTCAAAAGGGGCTTGCCAGTGCAAATGTTGCACTTGTTAAAAATAGTGTATTAAATGCCGTACAGTAGTTTGATACAAGTAAAAACATGCTAGCCAGTCTAAGTCATACACATAGCCAACATGTATTCTCTAAATAGAACTACTCCAAGAATGTGACACATTTCAGGATTTGAATAGTATGACTACAGGCATACAGTAGGCTATTTAGTGTTTGTGTACAATATATTAAAGGAACAGTCTAAGCTTTCATATTCCCAGCTAAGTGAAATAATGGTGTGGATATGTTTAGTAGGTTAAACCTCTATTCCAGTGGTTCCCAACTCCAGTCCTCCAGAACCCCAACAGGTCAGGATTTAAGGATATCCCTACTTCAGCACAAGTGGTTTAGTCAAAATAAGCCATCTGTGCTGAGGCAGGAATATCCTTAAAACCGGAACAATTGTGGGTTCTTAAGAACTGGAGCTGGGAACCACTGCTCTATTCGCATCTGCTAAATAAGCATAGCTTCATTTTATTCAGCTACTGTTTCTTCTTTCAAAATGCATAGGGATTTATGGCAGTGAGACAGGAAACAGCTAAAAGGAGTCAAAGCAGATCTGTTACAAGCACAAAACTGATGCATTGCAGTGGTTGGACTGATTTCTCAGGTGTAAGGTCAGATAGATAAAAGGGAGAGAAGGGGTATGGAATCCTTGCTGGAAAATATGTTTTTAAGCAAGCATGTCAGCATATCTGGGGATCATTTCTAAAAACAAAAAGGTCAGATAAGGAAACATTTATTTGTGCATGGGAAGTTCAATTGCATTTCTTTATTTTCTATTGTTTGCATATGTTTTATTATTAATAACACTACAAGCCACCAGAAAAAAAAAATTGCAATAGCTTTGTCTGCAACACATGCCCTGATACAAGGTTAGTATGTATATGTGCTACTAAATAGGTAATGTTGGTTTTGCACGGTAACCCTAGCCATATACAAATATATATACTGTACATATATATATATATATATATATATATATATATATATTATGAAAAAAACCAAAAGAAAAACAGGCGCACTCCTAGTGTATTAAAGTACAAAAAATAGTTTATAGGACTAAAACATATAAAAAGCGCACTCACAAACAGAGCATATAATCAAGCATTTATGAGATATACTCAATCGCCATAGACTGCAAGGTTCCACGCCAGCCGTTCCTTTGGTGCCTCTTCTGCTGTACCAGATCACTCAGCAAGATGTATGGGTACTACTGGCACCGGTTGATGTCATCACTCAGCATCCCATTGAAGGTATCTTCCGGTAACAGCACCTTCAGCTGGCACTATCCAACATGAAACACTGCATACACCGCAGTCAGGGGGAAATCGGCAGCCCAAAAGCAGTCCTCAATAGTCACAAGTGTAGTCTCTCTGCCCGTGAGTAATAGCTAGCGTGCTCGCTACTTTAGGAAACGCCCTATGCGTTTCGTCACTAATGACTCGTGTGCGGAGGTTTGCGAGGAAGTCCTGTGTCTCCAGCAGTCTCTGCCAGCTGATTCTCCTACTGCTGATACGCTAACCCTGATTGAGGGAGACCAAGTGAGGTATCTGTGAGATGCTGTGGGGCGATGCTAGCTTGTGGCAGGAGCATTATGCGGCCTTTATCTGGCAATCAGGTGCATCTAATCCATCTTGGCCTCCTCCACCCCTATTGATGACTCTCTAACAGAGATTTCTCTCCAATGAATTTGTTCCTTTAATATCCTGTAAGTGCAATTCCTTGGGACTGCTTTTTATTAATAAATGTATCCCTTTGATACACAGTTATATGCTATGGAGCCTGCGCTACTCATATATATATATATATATACACACATACACATACACATACATATATACACACACACACACACACACACACACACACACACAACAACACACACCCAACACACACACACACCACACACACACACACACACCACCACACACACACATATAAAAAAGCATGCAGCATGTTATTTGTCTTTTATTTAAATTATTTACAGGCATACCCCGGTTTAAGGACACTCACTTTAAGTACACTCGCGAGTAAGTACATATCGCTCAATAGGTAAACGGTAGCTCACGCATGCGCCTGTCAGCACGTCCTGAACAGCAATACCGGCTCCCTACCTGTACCGAAGCTGTGCGCAAGCGGGGAGACTATAGAGCCTGTTACACATGCGTTATTTACATCAGTTATGCACGTATATGACGATTGCAGTACAGTACATGCATCGATAAGTGGAAAAAGGTAGTGCTTCATTTTAAGTGCATTTTCACTTTACATACATGCTCCGGTCCCATTGCGTATGTTAATGCGGGGTATGCCTGTATATAGCGCCTCGTTAAAAAAACTAATCCCAAGCTACAGTATAACAGTTTAGTATGTGTGAAAATACAGAAGAGATAATGTGTAACACACCAATATAAGTTTCTCTGTGTATGCTACAGTATAACACTACCAGGAGCAAAGCTTATTACAATGACTGACTTGCTTGCTTTATTTCTGCTCAGTTAATACAATTGCCAGGAGAAGCATTCCCAGTATGTCTAATCATAAAGCAGAAAGTAGCAGCGAGGAAGCAACAGATAATTGTGATTTATTCCTAAGTGAGTCAAAACATATTATCATGAAAAGCATACTATTGGAGAATATGTATTAAGTATCGATTCATCAGCTTTTCAATGGCATTCTTGATGTGAAGTGCTGAATGATAAAAGAACATAATGCTGGTCGACTGTCTTTCATTAAAAATCTTTTTGCAGAAACCTCTTCGTAGGCGGCCATTGCGGGAAAGAGAGAGGGAATTAAATCTTCCACAATCTCTTCTGCCTGTACCCCTACTATGCATCTCTGCGGAAGCACAAACGTACTGTATAAACCTTTATTGAGGTCTTCACGGTAAAATATACAGTATCTAGAAATAACGCAAAGAGTACATGTAAAAGAGAATTCAATTATACACAGGCGGCACACTTTATTCGAGTGCGGCTCATTCCGCAAGCCGGGAAATGTCCCGGCTTGCGAGCCGCACTCCCTCAGCGTGCCGCGCATCACCGATGCGCGGTCACGCATCATCGGGTGCCTGTGCCGCCTGTACGCGTGCCCAGGGCTCCCCGAGGGAGCCCTGGTGTCGCGTGGATCTACTTACGGCGGCGGGACGTTCCGGGGGACCCGGCGGACCCGGTAAGGAGAGGGGGAAGCCCGGATCGGCGGGCCTCTCCTCCGAGGCTTCGGCGCGCGCCCGGCACCCTCCGGCGCGCGCCAGGTTACTGCTGCGGCCGAGAACGGGCAAATGCTCGAATAAACTCGGCCACAGCAGTAGCAACAATATTTTCCCCTTGAATGTTTTTAGCGTTATCTAACTGTACATTCGATTTATTATTTAACCGATTACAAATACAAATGAAGTAAGTTACAGCAAGCTATAAAAACAAACCCATTTACAAATTAAAACTGGGAAGTGGGATAGATGTTAAGATATTACGAATAATGTCATCTCTTCATACATTTGTGCAAAATGGTGCGTGTTTTACTAAGAAATGATGAAGGAATCAATTTCCCACCAGCCCTCTCCACATTGTCAATATACCTTGTTATTGAAAAAGGCAATAACAATTTCCAGCTCATCAA
This sequence comes from Ascaphus truei, assembly GCA_036426205.1. Classification (NCBI taxonomy): domain Eukaryota; kingdom Metazoa; phylum Chordata; class Amphibia; order Anura; family Ascaphidae; genus Ascaphus; species Ascaphus truei. The sequence goes on from WSYH01000447.1 coordinate 25,225, forward strand.
TAGCAAATGCAAAATCTATTCAACATCTTGTGAAGCCGCCTGCCCTACATTAGAAGGGACCTGCTCCATTCAAAGAAATTGAACTAAAATCTTCTCCAAAATGGAAAAGCACATTGGCATATTGAATAAGAGTTCTAGATTATAGTTATAATGCATGGCAATCTTGTACACTGGTCACTAAAGTCATAAAAGCTCAATTGGAATAACCTGGAAAAATACAAGTTAAGCTTGGGGGCGAGATGGAGTCTTCATCTTAATCACTGAAACATTTATTAGCAAACACATGGTCAGAGAGTTCTATATACATAAATATCAAGAGTATCTCTTGGCATGAAAAGGCCATATCTCTTGGTCATAAAGGCCATATTTATTAAGCCGTGCTATAACAGAAAACACTTTCTGGCGGTGGAAGATACCAAAAGGCCCATCCTTTAAAATGGCTCAGAAGCCATTCTGGCACTGGAAAGAAAGAAGGAAGAAAACAAGTACACCAAGTTTGATTACAAATAAATATTTTAAACAATTGACAAAGCAGAATATTCTCATATATCAGTATGAAAATTGAGAGTGTAGTTGCAAATGAAAAGGTTTATATGAGTATTTTTGAGATTGCCACTCACCTTGCCAACAGAAACTGGAACTGGAACTCAATCTCCCTTTTGGGGTTCAATTGGTAATTAATATGAAGCTAAATGTAGACCCCTGAGCTAAAATTAAAATATGAGAATTAATGGTTAATTTTTATTTCTCTCAGTGATAAGGCTGATTAAATTCAATCCTTTCATTTGTTGTTATAGTTGAAGTGTAATACATTAAGTTAAATTGCATTAGTATCTATCCTTTTAAAGACACCTGTCTCAGATAGATAGGGAAATATAATGTACATAAATCAGCAAAAACTTTATTTCCAGAATGTCCTTTGTAAAAATATATTTTCTGATCATACCCTCAATAAAATATTCACTTGTCGTTCATAGTTAACCATTTGATGGCCAGAGGGGCTCCAGAACCAGACTGCAACTGCCCCTCCGGCACTCATATAATGTGACCACTTCCTTGGAGTGATCACTGATGACGGAACGGGAGAGAATTTCTTCTCTTCGGTTCCACTTCCTGATAAATCAAATTCTGCGCTCCAGTGGAGCAATCTCCCATAGAAAAATGAGCAGGTTTATTATAGCAAGTACATCATGGGGCCTTTGGAGTGCCAGACCCCATGATATAGTAGCTATGTCTACAGAGCATTGCAGGAGGCATGTGCAGAGGTATAACCAGAGAAATGTATGTGAGGAAAGAAACATTTGGCCTATCCCTTTGTGAGGGCTGACTCACTTCCCAGTCCCTATTTGCAGGGCCAGGAGGCTAGTCCTTATATCAACCTCTAACCCCAATGTCAAAAGATTAACCTGTAAGCAGGAGGCTTTTTCTATCGGTCTGGGTCTGGGTTGGTGTCCGTGAGGGGCACACACTGGTGACTTCCAGGGTCCGCTGTGCCCTTGAATAGAGGGTCTGGTTCCCTGGGAGCTCTTCTGGTAACACAGTCTATCAAGAGAGGCCTATGCAGTTTGGGCAGCAAACATTTAAACCTGCTTGATGAGCCAGGTGGATACGGCTAATTAATTCTAGCAGTACAAAGGAAAAATATTTGCACAGGTGAGTGACACCCACAAGTGCAAGAAGGGTGCACTGGCAATTACACTGACTATTGCAAGTCTGTAGATAACCAACAAGGGGAGTGTCAATGGAGGAGGTGTTCTCCAGTATGCAGAGTAGACAGGTGAACAACCTACAGACAGAGCAGTAGATGATAATTATCCTAAAAGCCTAAATAAATTGAACAATGTGACAATAATTATTGTACCAAAAATGTATAATGAATAACCACTGATACTTGATGCAATCCCATGTACAGCTCAGCAAAGTGTGTCTTTCATGTATATTAGATAAAACTGTTGTACATGTCCAATGTTAGAAAAGTCCAATATTGATAATGAATGTTTGAATGATCCTCAGTAGATGGTGAAATAAATGATCCTTGTAGATGTAAACTACTGCAAGCCCACACAAGAGGATACCACTCCTCTTAATTACCTCAAGGGAAAGAGAAAATAATTTGAGTGGAGGCGCAGTATCAAATGGATACAACTTTATATTCACCTTTGATTTTCAAAATCCATAATTATTAAACATTTATGCATTGATATTGCACGGACATTGGGTAAAAACACAAATTAAAAATACAATGATAAGAATGATAAAAATATCAATTCAAATTGGACTGGTGAAAGTGTGTAGTGATAAAAATATATTGCCTGTGAATGAGGATGTTGCATTAGTTGCTGTTGGCTGCTAGCTCTTGCACAATCCCTCTGGGGTTAACACCGGCAGTTTCTGCTTCTCAGCTGGATTGGGCGCATATAGTCTAGGGATTCACTACAGTACCTCCGTGAGTTGGCAGGGGCCGTGGGTCTCCTTGGTATGCGCCGTCAGATGAAAGAGTCCTCGGTGTCTGTAAGTTACTCCCTCCGGTTTGCCTTCAGTGTCACTGGATTACGGCATGGAACGGGTAGGTAGCAGGCTAGTTAGCCTGATCGGCAGCAGGTAACAGGCTGTTCCTCTCACGGCTTCCTCTGTGCACTACACAGTGCTGGCTCCTCCTACGCGTTTCACCACAAGATGTGGCTTCGTCAGGGATGTAATAGCAGTAGTCAATTATTTAGCTCCCTGCTGGACTCATCAGCTACATACTGGCTCTATGTGTACTGCCTTCTAAAACAAGGGACAGGCCCTGTCACAGACACCATAATGGTTAGGCTGATGAAGCTGGTGGTCTGTCTGATCACACTAGCTTCTTTGAGAATGTCTGCTTGTACATTTCTTAACTGTATTAATTTATTTAAACTATTATAACTGTTTAGCTAAAAGTTTGATATCTCTGTCAATTCTATTTCTATTATTTTTAGAGCCAGGAACCAATCCAGTATTTTCCAAGATAGTTTCCATACAGTACTTAGAACTAATGGGGCACTGGACAAAAATACTGTCCATTAATAAACATATAGAGCTCAATCCCGTTATAACGCGATCCTTTACAACGCGAATCCGCTTATAACGCGATGCAAGCGTGGCTCAAAATTTTCGTATTTATTAATACTTTACTACACGATTATTGGCATCTTAAATACTTTATTGTACAATGCATACAATTGTACATTCTTTCTAGCGCGATCCGTTTATAACGCAATGTGATTCTTTGGACCCCAAGCACAGCGTTATAAGGGGGTTGAGTGGTAGGTACTGTATTAAACTGTCCTATATCAATGTGGAACATACGATATCAGTCAGATTATTATTAAAGTAAGCAAATACATCAACATTTGTTTCATATCTATACTGTGGATATTTCAAGAACATTAGGTGTTATTGCAATATTGGTGTAAGAATACTATTATTTTTGTAATTGCAACATAGAGTATTAAAAATATCAATTGTTTCCCCCCTGTGTTTATTTGCCCTTCAGTTAATTAAAAGCATTTACAGTATGTTCTGTGCAAGTGTGTTTGAAAGCCCTATATGTGGCAAGCCAAAAAGTATTGTAGTAAATATACATTGTTTGCTGTTAATACAGTAATTGCAACATACAGTACAATGAGCACATGGGAAATTATTTATCTTGTAGTGACTGTTTTGAGAAGTTCATTGTCCAGAAACAGTTTTACTCACACAACACTCACAGCTTTCAAAACCTTGGGATACGCTTTTGAGACAAAAAGGAACATGTTTGAAGTTTTTTGTTTGATGTTCTGCCAAAGCAGTTTCAACTATTGCTAACTATTATACTTTATGATTGTAATTTTATTATAGACTTATGTAAATGTAAAAAGTCATGTGGAAGCATTATTGACTGATTTCCTGAAGTCATATCTACGCATAAGTTTTCAGGTGATATTTTCCATTATACTAGCAATAGAGATAATACACTATAACATTAGAGGCTACTATTTTTTGTTGAAAAAGCTCCTATTTAAATTTTTTATGAAGGCTTTTTAGCAGTGGTTTAATGAATAGCAAAAACAAGACGTCCATTGACAAGTTGTTTACATGCATCTCTAAATCTTTAACAAAAATTACTTTAAACCATTGTCTATTTGTTATTTTAGAAAACAAAATAGAAAAAAATACTGTAGATAAAATTGCCTTTTGTTTTATTATTTTTTATTTAAATGACAGGAGTGTTTTTCATGCCACTAAACTTCTGATTTAATTCTTCCGGCAACATTGTGCCGGTGTCACCTTGGTACTTGGGATGTGTAATTAATGTAATTTGGGGTTGGCACTTAACAGAGAGAAACTAACACCGGAATTCACAAGGCTCTGAAGAGAGATTGTGTACAATATTGGAGCTTGATCCGAAGTTAACTGACATTGAATTGAATGGCAGTTAGCGCATTAGAGCTCTGATAACCCTTTGTTGGAGTCTTGTTAATACCGCCATTATGTTTATGGGCCATATTCAGTAAAGTCTGAAGGTGATAATCTCCGCATATTTGTGGCGCCATCTGTGCCTTCAGTATCTTAATATATAAAATTGAAATTTGTGGGGTTGATAGTAGATGTGGTGAATCTGATTGGTCCGTTGGTCTTCCCGCCCCCCCCCCCCGCGACTCTCATTGGCCAAGAGGTAAGCTCCACTATGACACACACATAGACACACAGACATTGTTCCCTGTGTCCGCCCGCCCATAATCAGCCTCCCACACGACTCTCATTGGCCAAAAGGTACAGTGACATCACTGACACACACCTACTTGACTGTCACACTCTGACACTGACACACCATACCCCCAGAGAACCCCTGCGGAGTCCAAGGTAAGATTCATCCATCTCACACTGTCACCCCTGTCTACACACACACTGACTGTCACCCCTGTGTACACACACACTCACAACTGAGACCATGCTTCACACACACTCACTGTCACCCCCATGTACACACACACACTCAGCCCTCAGACCTGAGACCATGCTCAACCCTGTGTACACACACACTCACACCTGAGACCAGGCTTCTTCACATAATAAAAACGGCTTCTTCAAAAACAGCGTTATCCCTTCACTTTAAAAAATGCACCTCCGTTCTCTTCAGCTCCGCACACACGCCCGCACGGACCACACACACGCCTGCTCGACACTCCCTGTAGCCGCGCAGCTTTCCCTGTAGCCGCGGCCGCCATAGCCTGCACCCGCCCGACACTCCCTGTCCTATTCAGCTCTTCACACACGCCCGCCTGGACCACACACACGCCTGCCGACATTCCCTGTAGCCGCACAGCTTTCCCTGTAGCCGCGGCCGCCATAGCCTGCACCCGCACGACACTCCCTGAAGCCGCGACCGCAAAATGCGGCACACACGGCCGCCCGACACTCCCTGTAGCCGCGACCGCCATAGGCTGCAGTAGGCCGCCATAGCCTGCACACGTCTGCCCGACACTCCCTAATTGCATTCACAATCACAAAATGTCCGCATTCATCTGCCTTCCCACCCTACGCACTCTTAATTGCCATAACAAAATGGCCACCCATCTAGTCACGTTCACCTACGCAGTGTTAATTTACATTATAAATGGCCGCCAACCTATGCCTTACATTCACATAATAAAATGGCCGCCAGATGTCCCGATTTGCCAATTACTAATTTGCCCCTTAATAATATAATTTTACACTTTAGCTCACTGCATTTAACCCTTCCCGCTCACAATCACAAAATGTCCGCATTCAACTGCCTTCCAGCCCTACGCACTCTTAATTGCCATAACAAAATGGCCGCCCGTCTAGTCACGTTCACCTACGCAGTGTTAATTTACATTATAAATGGCCGCCAACCTATGCCTTACATTCACAGAATAAAATGGCCGCCAGATGTCCCGATTTGCCAATTACTAATTTGCCCCTTAATAACATAATTTTACTCTTTAGCTCACTGCATTTAACCCTTCCCGCTCACTATTCATTGCCTTTACGTTAACAAGATTTCCCGGTTTGGCAATTACTAATTTGCAGCCTTTCATTTTAATCTCAATGCCTTAATTAGTGCCGGTTTGCCAATTACATCATTTTCCTCTCATTGCCTTAATAATTTTTTACCTCTCATTGCCTTCATTATTCCCCGTTTGCCAAAGATGTCCCGGTTTGGCAATTACTCATTTGCATTTCATTTACCTCTCATTGCCTTAATTAGTGCCGGTTTGCCAATTACATCATTTTCCTCTCATTGCCTTAATAATTTTTTACCTTTCATTGCCTTCATTATTCCCCGTTTGACAATTATACATTTTTTTAACTCTAATTCAACATTCACGATCCTCTGTAAAGTTAAACATGTTTGTTTTAAATTTAGTCACCAACATTACCGTCATTACATACTTCACAAAACATACACACATTACACACTTCACCTACACAATCTTCATTCACCCCTTCACGTTCACACTATTTCATAACAAACACTATACATTTCTGCCTTCATTCACCCAAGCTCTGCACACACATCACATTTCTACATTCACCTCATTCACGCATCATCAGAATACATTACCATCACCATGCCGCTCCCTCACCATCTCCGTCTGCGCTCCGCACGGCCATTTGTCTCTGCACTCCACCTACTCGGAAGAATATCATTCTTCAGCCCCTTTGCCTCATGCACAACACACATATCACGCCGCCGCACTACTTCTTTCCGACAATATAAATAAATAAAATATTACAAATAAATACCTATTAATTAACACTGTTTCTACTGTGCACTGTTAACATATACAATTTTTACATAACCACCCTCCTCTTATAACTCACCCACCACCCCTAATCTTTCAACACCCCACCTAATATTTTTTACATACACAACACCCACCACCTATTTCACACAACCCCCCATAATCACCATCATCGTGTTTTTTTACATTAACACCCCATCCTATTTTTACCACAAAAAAAACCCTCTTCTCTTTTTCAACACACCCGGGGGGACGTTGGGGGGTGGGAGCCTGGGGGGGGGGGCGGAAAAAAGAAGAGAGTGGGGGGTAACGGGGAAGAGAGAAAACGGGAAGGGGGGAAATAAGACCTTTGCTAGTGGGGGTGGGAAGAAGGGGAAAGGGGAAAAAGGGGGAGAGGGGTAGTCTTCTCTTTCAACGCCCGAAGGAGCCCCCGCCCCTTCTCATGTTCCCCTTGTATCCAACCCCCGTGGCCCTTCTTCCTCTATTCCCCCGCCCGACCGGATTGTCCTCCCTTCCCGCCCGCCACCCACCCCGCCCCCCTCCTCGGAAGGTGATCCTCCATCCCGGAATCGCCAGACCTCTGGTTCCCGGCGCCCCGGCCCTGGCCCTTGGACGGGGAGGCAGTCCTTTCCCCCCACCACCCCCGGGTCAACCCCCCCCCTCACCCTTACCCCGCCTTCCCCCCACCCTACCCTTCCTCTTTCCCCCTCAACCTTTCTCTTCCCTCCCAACCCCAAACTTACTCTTTCCCCACCCCACCCCACCCTTCCTCTTCCCCCCCCCACCCCCCCCACACCTTCTCTTTCACCCCACCCCCACCTTCCTCTTTCACCCCCCCCACCCTTCCTCTCTCACCCACCCCTCCTCTTTCACCCCCACCCTTCATCTTTCACCCCCCCTCACCTTTCCTCTTTCCCCCCCACCCTTCCTCTTTCCCCCCACCCTTCCTCTTTTCCCCCCCACCATTCCTCTTCCCCCTTCCCCCCACCCTTCCTCTTCCCCCCCACCCTTCCTCTTCCCCCCCACCCTATCCCTCTTCCCCCCCCCACCCTTCCTCTCTCCCCCCCCAACCTTCCTCTTTTTCAAAACCACCCCCAGCCTTCCTCTTCCCCCCCCCACCCGCCCCCCCACGCACCCTTCTCTTTCCCCTTCCCCCCCACCCTTCCTCTTTCACACACCCCCACCCTTCCTCTTTCACCCCCCCCACCCTTCCTCTTTCACCCACCTCCACCCTTCCTCTTTCACCCCCCCATACCACCACCCATCCTCTTTTTCACACACCACACCCCTTAATATTTTTTCTTCACTCACCACTCTTCCACTACACTTTTCCATTACTTTTTAACATCCCTTACACCACTCTTAACAACCCCCCTTACCACACTGTACACCCTAAATATATTATATTTTCCCTTCACTCACCACTATTCCACTACACTTTTCCATTACTTTTTAATGTCCCTTACACCACACTTTACAAACCCCCCTTACCACACTGTACACCCCAAATATATATTTTAAACAAACATACCTCATTAATTTAACACACTTTCACTTACACACATCAACTTCCATTTACAACGCCAATACTTTTACATTACACTTGCATTTCCTATCACCATCAACACATCACAAGTACAATCCATCACACAATGACAATAAATCAACTGCACTGGTATAAACTTACAATAAACATGTTTCTCCCATGGACTGTTACATATCTTTCCTACAAATGGATGTACAACATTTTTTGTTTGATAAACAAGACTTACAATAAAAATTTTCATCAATAATACTATATTACTCTACTTTTTATGTTCAACATACTGTATGTGCTACATATGTTGTACTTTCATTACATTTTACTCATATGCTTTTTCTTTTAAACAACATTTATTTATTTTATCTATTTACATTCCGGGCAACGCCGGGTCTATCAGCTAGTGTTCAATAAAGGTGACAAAGAATTTGGATCTGCTATTTATATCATTTAAGAAATCTTTGCTTAGAATATTTACCATATACATTAGGTGACTGATTTTTCCTTTCCCATGCTGTTAAATAAAGTCTGAAGGGCTTCGACATTGTGATTATAGAGTAGTCTATAATGTCTGTGAGCACATTGCTGTTACTGTATATTGTAAATGTCCCCCTTTTGTCAAATCCTATAATCAAATGAGTGGCCTTTTCGATCTTGATGTCTTCTATTATTCTCTTAACAATATTTAACGAAATGTATTGAATTAGATGAGTTCTTGAATTTTTTTACAGCAACTGTGAAAATGTTTGCAGAAAGGAAGAGCTGCTACATCATTTAATTTAATGCAGTCTCCTGTTTCAAATTTATATTATGGTGATTTAAGTTTTGTAAAATGTTTAACCATTTGCAAATCCTGTAAGCACGGGCCATGAAATCCCCATCATTCTGATTTGCTAGAAAACATTATACACATTTGTTTCTTTCTTTTACTTAAGCACCAAAGCAGGAAGAATAAGTTAAAAACATACATTCACTGAGTACTTATTTTTTTTACTTTTACTCAAACATGATATTTTCCTAAAGTACTGTTTAAGTGAACGGCAATTGCTTTTAGCTAGAATTATATAAAGTGGTAAATCAGGGTCGGAATACAGGAGTAAAATTAGTAAGATCTAATTGACCGAACATGAGAGGTTTTGATTGTGGATGGAATTCATTTTCCATTATCCACTATTTATATTTGAGGTCTACTTCAAAACTAAACTCAGGCTGGTGCTTAGAATACAGGACATCATCTGAGAACAATTTTCCTGACTACTACCTACTGTAGTATGAGCTCCTTTGTGCTTTTCTCCAAAGTCTCTTTCAGGCATTGTTGCCTTATTCTTGGAATATAGCACATGATACTAGTACTACACATATTTTCAAAAACTGTTCCACACTTGTTCTTTGCATTCTGAGGCAATCACCTTCCATGTTTTAGTCCGATTTAAGACTTGCTTATACAATTGTCATAGCTCTTATCTTCTGTATAATGGATCAGAAATGCTCAAATGTCCCATGTTTTTAATTTGACCTTCTACTAATATAAAATGACACTAACAATATGTGATATACTGTACCAAATGTGAAAAGAGTACATCTGATAGAAGCTTTTTGGCATTGCTACAGTTCTGCTAGCTATTGCTCAGGAGGGGAATTTACAAGTCGAAATTATTTGAAAGCACAACAGACATTCAAAAAAATTGCACCAAACAATTATTTTCAAGCAATTAGATTGTAAGCTCCTCGGAGCAGGGACTCCTCTTCCGAAATGTTACATTTATGACTGAAGCACTTATTCCCATGATTTGTTATTTGTAATATTTGTTATTTATATGATTGTCATGTGTATTACTGCTGTGAAGCGCTATGTACATTAATGGCACTCTATATATAAAAAGATATGTGGCTGTGTAGCACACCAAAATAATGCAAATAGATGCAAACAAATGCGATACTTGCACACAATGCCGAAGCTCCTGGTTCAGGGATGGCCTATCTGCAGCAATCCAGGTAATCTGCAAAAATAGAGATGATCCAGGGCTCCACGGATTTTTAGCAAAATAATTTATTCATTACACAACATTTCGGCCTCACTTAGGCCTTTGTCAAGTGACTGGTAACCAGTTACTTGACAAAGGCCTAAGTGAGGCCGAAACGTTGTGTATTATGAATACATTATTTTGCTAAATATCCGTGGAGCCCTGGATCATCTCTATTTTTGCTCTATATATAAAGACATGCATACTGTACATACAGAGTTTCTTTTGCGCTCTCGAGGGCAAAAGGTAAAGTACAATTTATCTGTGATACAAACAACATTACTGAGCTGGTTTTTCTCATCCATTGTTGATGCTCACTGAAGGTCTCATTTGAAATAAATGATTGAGGAAGAGAGCAAGCTCCAAGGGGATATCCATCTGGGTTATGCAGGGTCCAGTGGATAAGGCTCTATGGCAGGAGAAGTGTATCTGTGCTGTGAGACCTCGAATAAAAGGCAAGTTGCATTGTTGCTGGTACTCCAGAGTACTTCGTGCTATAAGGAAAGTTCTTGTAGGGATGAACCTCTGGCAGATCCCTGCAAGATGGAGGCGCTGCACCAACCTGAGGAAAAGATCCCTGCACCCCAAGCTCTCCCTACTACATCTGCGGAGACTCAGCCTCCTGGGAACAAACAGGTTAGCATCACAAACACCAGGTACCTATAAATCTCCCCTAGGGGGTTTAGGGGTGTTACACATGGATTCAACAAATATTTTACATTTTAGAAAGGCAGATTTTAATTAATTGAGGAATAATCTACAAGGAATACATTGTGATAATGTTTTTGCAAGGAACAATGTGGTAGATAAATGGGCATTCTTTAAAACATTGGGGCCTATTCTAGTAGCTTCAATGAATTTGCTGCTACAGATGCAGCCACCAGTATAAGAACTCTTACCTGGGAAATGTTGGGAGATTCTGGGGCAGTCTCACAGTAAATGCCTCAACATTGCCTCAACATTTCTGTGAGATTCTTAATGGACATTCGGATTAACACAGCGAGGGTCCCTGCAGTCCTATTCAAACTGAATGGGACTGCAGGGACTCCTGCTGTGTTAATCCAATGGGTCATTAAGAATCTCACAGAAATGTTGAGGCAATGTTGCGGCATTTACTGTGAGACTGCCCCAGACTTTCCCAGGCAAGAGTTCTAAAACTCGTGGCTGCATCTGCACCTCAAAAAGTTTGGCATGTTCCCGCAGAACACTTTGGGGGTCATGCAGAAAGCGGCGGAAAGGCACTTCTCGCCAGTTTCCCACCAAAAATGCCTACCCCTATTCAGTAAGGGGCGAGAAAGTGGCGAGAATAAAAAAAAACGCCAGTTTTTATGGCGGGTTTTTTTTTCCCGCCATTGGCGAGGCGAGAAGACACTTCTCGCCTAAAATAGACATGTTTTCAACCACGCTGTATTCTAGTAGTGGCGAGTAGCTTTGCGCCGCTATTCGCCACTCTGGAATGGCGTTTTTATGCCGAATCAGCCACGCCAAAAAAAGTTGGCAAATTGATGGTGAGAGGCTGCTGATGAGCGGCGGATCGGCACTTAGAAATATTCAGGCCTTTTTCCTGGCTGGGATTGATGCCAGGGGTCTCCTGAGCTGATACCATTAATACCAGCACCGGAGCCCCCCGGCATGCATCAGAGGCAGGAAAAATGCATTTAAAGGCCACTTCATTACCTTAGCGGCTTACCGCTAAGGCAATGAAGGAGATAAGCCGCCGTGCCAGGTTATTGTGCCTAGCGGGGGTGGGTGAAGGGGGTATTTGGCCCTTGTTGCTTGTTTAGGGCTTGCAGGGGGTTGCGGGTGCACTTAACCCCTTCACGATCATAGCGGTTAATACCGCTACGGTCATGAAGGGGTTAAGCCCTCCCGCTATATATATATATAACCCCAACAAACCCTATACCCCCCTAACATACACATATATGCACATCAATGATACTATAGGCCGGCGGGGGCCCTCGGGTGCTACCCGCAGGCCTGCAGTACCAATTATGAGCCCCCCCCCAAAATTAATGTCAAAACACATACATACTGATAAATAAATACCCCCCCCCCCCCTTAACACATACAGTATAGTAAAGGGCACAATGACTATTATCCACAAATGGATAATAGTGAATGCGCCCATTTAAAATACATAAATGACAATAAATACATTAAATACATATTGCGCTCACCCATGTCCGGCTGCCACGAGGCCATCCTCATCTTCATCCTGTTCATGTCCCCTCCAATGATGCAAAACAGACACAAGTATAAAAACATCCAATGTAATGTCCCCTAACCCCTTAATCACCACAGCGGTTATTAACGCTACAGTCATTAAGGGGTTAACCCACCCTCACCCACCACTCGGGAGGCCTACATACCCTCCCACACTAACCCCCCAACCCGTGAGGCCTAACCACCCTCACCCACTACCCACAAGTGAGGCCTACCCACATACCCTTGGTGCCAATACCCCCTCCCCCCACCCCCAGTACCCACAATAAAAACAATACACAACCCCACATCAAACATCATTCTATTTATTAAATACATTACCCACCCCCTGTGCCCCCCCCCATAAATACATGATTTATCCTTTTACATACAGGGTTCATACCCCAGCCCCATGCGAGTCCTCGGCGGGCTGGCGGGTCACCTGACAGACCTACAGGGTACCAGCAACTTGTTTCACACAGGTTCTGGAGGCCTGTTGGTGGGTCCCGCCAAGCGCCATGGCCCCCAGGTGGTCTCCTTGGGTCACCGTGGGCCGCAATTGGGTCCCCACGGTAGGCCTGCGGATGTTTGGGAGCCCCGGGTCAGACCCACAGGTGTCTGCGAGGCCTCGGGTGGTTCTCACGGGGTCTGGGGAACTCATGAGTGCTCACTACGGGTCCTCGGTGCCCCCACAGATGTGGGACCACCGGTTCATCCCCGCACCTATGGGTCCATGGTGCCCCCACGGATGTGGGACCACCGGTTCTTCCCCGCAGACTACGGGTCCGCGGTGCCCCCACAGATGTGGGACCACCGCTTTATGTAGCAATGTGATTGGTGAAGAAACTGGCGCTAATTAAGTGCTAGTGATCACTTAAAATACAGTGAATAAATGTAACACATATATAGTGATATAAATAGAATCGTGACTTAAAATAGTGTAATAGTGAAAAATATAATAAACGTTGTAACCCCCTGCTCAAACCCTCTGGAAGGGACTGTCTTGGCTGGTCCCAGAAGATCAAATGATATTTTCTCAACCCAGGGGGAGCATGTAGGAGAAAACACAACAGACAAAAAACACACTAAGTGCAGATAATATGGTTCAGGTGTGAGATAATAATGATGCTTGGCCTCTGTGTGCTTGTCACTCACAGGATGAAGGTAGAATAAGTACAGTGGCGTGATCAGTGGATTCTGGTGGGTCCCTCTAACCATACACGGGAAGCAGCTGGGACTGAGATATCAGTAGCAGGTGTACATGTAAAGATAAAGACAGACCTCCATGGTGCAGATCAATGGTATACAAATAAACTTTATGAAATAGTATAAAATGTGCACTCACGATGTATAAAATCAAAATCAGCGTTTTTTCACTATAAAAGTGATAGGAAGGTAAGGGTGGTTGCCACAGCTCACCGCACCGCCGATATCCTGGACTGTTCACCTCCGCAGGCTCCCTGTGCTTCTCTCACAGCACCATGACAGTATGGGGATCTCCTGCTGCAGTGTCTCCGGTGCGTCGCGTCACTTCCGGTGGGCACGATCAGCTCCGTCGCGTCACTTCCGGTTCGGCGGTTTGATTGACAGTTCACGGGCACCAATCCTCTCACCTCCTGGGCTGGTCCACTCTACGCGTTTCGCCAATAGAATGGCTGGCTTCATCAGGAGTATGGACCCTCCCCTTCTAGTGTTAACTTATATACCTTGTTCAATTACTGGTTTTATTAACCCCTGCAGTGCTGGTCTAGGGTCTATGAGCATGATTGGATGTGTTCACAAATTCATTATAAAAAACAGAGTTAAGGTTGGGAGATATAAAGTACTTGTCCAATCAGATGTCTTGTTTATTTAATTTATTTAATTAGTTAGGCTATTTGAAGTATGGGGAGAAAAAAGATAGGAGGTATACAAAAAATGGCAGCAATGTGAAGACTAAAAAATAAAAAATATAAATCGATAAATATACTTAATCAAAAATATGAGATTACTTTAAAAATATATAAAATATATATAGTAGTATTTTAATAAAGTTCAGTAATTTATTTAGTAATGAGGATGTGAATACATCCCTAAGACAATGCTCTAGCACACTAAACCCTCAACATAGCTGTAGCTCTTTTCAAAGGGACATTGTAGTAGCAGCATAGAGGTTATAACACTTCTACTTCTTACATCAATTTATACAATAATCTCAAAAAAGACTTAAATCCTTGCTAAACAGGACCTCATAAACAGACTCCTAAATGACCTTGAGAATGGATATAAAAATATTCTTATATATAACAATGTATAAGCATATAAACGACGCATATGGAAACGGAGGTTTCTTGTTAACCTATGGTAGGAGGGGATGAATGGAAAGGAGAGAATTCCATATTAGAACACATATGACAATACACAATGATAACAATATTGAATTCATGTGAGATAATAACAGTATAAGAAAAGAGAGGGGTCTTAAAATAGATAAAAATAAATATAAAAAACATATAAAACCAATAAAATTTGTGCAAGGAATTTTATTTCAGAAAGGGGGCTACGTCTATTTCCATATTTAGTCCTCTGGGATGGAGGAATTTTAGTTTGTGAATCCAAAAGGACTCCCTTTTGATGAGCTCTAAATTCCTATCTCCTCCATGCCAGTGTTGCTTGACCAATTCTATGGGCATGTACGTTAATCCTTTGGGGTCCCCCTGATGTTTTTCTAAGAAGTGATTCGGAACATTATGAGTGACTAGTTGCCTGTTAATGCTGCTAAGGTGTTCTAGTATCCTGGTTCTAACTGGCCTTTCTGTTTTACCCACGTACTGTAACTTGCACGGGCACTCCAGGACATAGATTACATGATCTGTCCTGCATGTCAAACATGATTCTATCTGGAAAACTTCTTTCGTCACATTTGAACAGAACTCAGTTTTTTTATCTGATTTGAATTCACATGCCCTGCACTTGTTGCAGCCGAAAAAACCTTTTCCCGTTTGGAGCCAGCTATCAGGATTCGTGTCACTCTTTTTCAATGCACTTGGGGCCAATCTGTTTTTGAGGTTGTTTGCTTTTCTGAAGATAACATTCGGCTTCTCAGGAATGGCCTCACCCAAAATCGGGTCATTCCTGAGAATGTCCCAGTGTTTATGAATAATGTTCCTTATAGCCTTAGCTTCCCCACTATAGTTTGTGAGGAAAGCAAAGTCAAATTTCTCATTTCTCCCTTTCTTCTTATCCTTTGTTCTAAGTAAATCCTCACGATTAATACCCTCTACTCTCCTTATATCATTGTCCAGCTTCTCTTCCCTATATTCTTTCTCTATAAATCTATTTTTGAGATACTCTGCCTGTTCACGATACGTGGTATTGTCACTACAGTTCCTTTTTAGCCTAGTAAACTGTCCAGGAGGTACACCATCCATCCACCTGGGCAGGTGACAACTTGATCTTAATATATAGTTGTTTTTGTCAGTTTCTTTAAAATAGGTTTTTGTTTTAATACTATTCTCTTCAATAAAGATAACCAGGTCTAAAAAGTTGACACTTGTTTGGCTGGAACTGCTCGTGAATTTCAGATTGTTCTCATTCACATCTAAAGATGCTAGAAAGTTCTCCAAAGATTCCTGCCCCCCCCCCCCCCTCCATATCATGAACACATCATCGATGAAACGGCACCAGAGGACAAGATTCTCCCCCAGAATGCCACCGGGCCAGATCTTATCATCCTCCCAAACTGCCATAAATAGGTTAGCATAACATTTTTGGAGATAATACTCTTCTCCGTACCAAAAGAAATTATGATTTAAAATAAATCTAATGCTGTCTATAATAAAACCAATCTGAATCTCAGTTAGGTCCTTGTCCCTAGATAGTACCTGTTTAATCGCTCTACACCCTTTTTCATGTTCTATTACTGTGTAGAGCGATGTAACATCGCAGGTAGACATGATAAAGTGTTCTTCCCATCTTACTTTATTTAAAGTGTTAATCACGTCTGTTGTGTCCTTCAAGTATGCCCTCTGCTGCACCACATATTTATGTACAGTGACAGATTAGCAGTCAGCGAGTCAATCCCCGAGACTATCGGTCTGCCTGGGGGATTGACTACACTTTTGTGAACCTTAGGTAGATGGTAAAAAATACAGTAGCGACAAAGTTTATTCGAGCAAATGCCGCTCGGCAGGATGCGTGGCGGCAGCGTGGAGAAGCGTTGAGAAGCGGCTCGTTCGCGTGACGTCGGTGACGTCACAGTCAAGCGAGCGCCCGGCTTCCCCGGCTTCCCCGGCTTCCCCGGCTTCCCCGACTCCCCTGAAGGTTTGAAGTGAGGTAAGCGGGGGAGCGGGGAAGCAGAGGGGCACAGCAGGCGCAGCTAGGGGGTCGGGAAGATGTTTAAATTGCGCGCGGATTGGAGGGGGGGGGGGAACGGAGGGGACGCGGCTGGATGCGGCTGATGTGCTGACTTTCCTCAGCACCAGCCGGAGTAAATCCCGGTGAACCGGCGGCATTTGCTCGAATAAACTCTGTCGATACTGTAGGTAGTTTAGATCTGTCACTGTACATAAACTGGTACTCATTCTCGTATAATACATTTAATTCCCTTCCCTCATCTAAGAAGTTTTTCAACTCCTCCGTAAATTTCTTTATTGGATTGGATTTTAATTTGGCATACGTATTTGTGTCTCCTAAAAGTCTGAGGCACTCCCTATCATATGCCTCTCTATCTAGTAGCACTATTCCCCCTCCTTTGTCAGCAGGTTTTATGACCAAGGTCTCATTTTCAGTTAGGTCTTTAAGGGCAGTTTTTTCATCTTTCGAAAGATTATTGCGCATTTTCCCTTGCTTTGCAGCTAAATCTTCGAAATCTTTATCAATCATTTTAAAAAAGACATCTAAGTGGTCACCTTTAGCATAGTGGGGATAGAAGGTTGATCTCGGTTTCAAATTCGTATGAATAATACGTCTTTCTTCTAAAACCACTGGCGGAATAGTTTGTTCAGGCTTACTTACTGCCTCTCTACCAAGGAAGTACCTTTTCACAGTCATTTTACGGAGGAATTTATTTGCATCTATGAATAGGTCGAATGAACTATGACCTCTCATAGGTGCAAAGCTCAAACCCTTTGATAACACACTGTGCTGAGCTTTATTAAGTGTTACTGAACTTAGATTAAAAATGTTTGTCTCCCTCACTTGTTGCTTCTTTTGTATCCTCTTTCTTCTCCCTCTCTTTCCTCTGAATCTCGACTTCTTTTTGATTCTTTCCTTGTTTTTGGACAGGGTTGCATCCCCTTGTCTCACAAAGTGGAAGGTCCCTCCCCTAAAAAATCTTTCTCCCTGTGGTGGTTTTTGGGGCTTAAGTCCCTCTCTTTATCTCTTCTGTCAAAAGAGTTTATTCTTCTCTCTGTATCCACTGGGGATTTATTTGCTTTAGATGCTCTTTCTTTTTCTCTTTGATCTCTTTTTTCTTTATTTATAGGGGTATAATTGGACCTTCCTCTTTTTTGAGGTTCATGCCTAGATCTGGACTGGTCTCTATAAGACTTCGTAGTCGTTTTCTCCCCTTCTGTCTTAGTTTTTTCTCCTGTGTATTTAGTTCTCTCTTTACTTTCACCACGCACAGGAACCCATAAAATAAAAAAACATAAAATAATAAACATTAAAATCAAATCCAAAACAATCCATGGGTCTTCTATTTGTAATCCATCTTCATCTGTATTCTTCTTTCTTCTATCTGCGGCTCTCTTCCGGGGTCTTCATGTCTTCTACGGCCACGCCCTGGCCTTCTTCTTCTGTAGGAGGTCCTTCCTCCTCAGCGTCTGCCTTCAAAATGAGACGACATAGGCTTTTAAAGGCCTATGATGTCACATTTTCATCATGGTTCCCACGGCCCTGATTGGGCCGTGAAAACCATGTGTTTTGGCCGAGAAAAAATAAATTATGACGTCACTTAAAGGCAATGAAAGCACAGCCAATCAGAATGGCTTTGCTTAAATTGCCTTTAAGATGACGTCATTAAAAGAAACATGGCCGTCCTCACATGGTACGGTAACCAATCAGAGCATGGGAACTCCATCCCAACTCTGATTGGCTCTAGTTTACCATGTGACAGACGCATGGGGGAGAACGGATGTGACGTCATTGAAAGCCTGTCACATGGTACGGTAGCCAATCAGAGTAGGGATAGACTTCCCACACTCTGATTGGCTACCGTACCATGTGAGGACGGCCATGTTTCGTGACGTCATCTTATAGGCAATTGAAGCAAAGCCATTCTGATTGGCTGTGCTTTCATTGCCTTTAAATGACGTCATAATTTTTTTTTCTCGGCCAAAACACATGGTTTTCACGGGCCAATCAGGGCCGTGGGAACCATGACGAAAATGTGAAGTCATAGGCCTTTAAAAGCCTATGTCGTCTCATTTTGAAGGCAGATGCCGAGGAGGAAGGACCTCCTACAGAAGAAGAAGGCCAGGGCGTGGCCGTAGAAGACATGAAGACCCCGGAAGAGAGCCGCAGATAGAAGAAAGAAGAATACAGATGAAGATGGATTACAAATAGAAGACCCGTGGATTGTTTTGGATTTTTATTTTAATGTTTATTATTTTATGTTTTTTTATTTTATGAGTTCCTGTGCATGGTGGATTGGTTCGAGAGTAAGCTGTTCAACGGGAGTCGGTGAGTGGGTCAAGTAATGGTAAGTGAACTAAAGAAATGTATTTTATTTAACTTGTTCTTTTTTTTAAAGCTTTTTTACATGTGTATTTATTTATTTTTGGTATATCATTTCTTGCCACTGTATGTATGTATGTATGTCTAGATCGATATATACATACAGGGTAAGAATTGATGTTGTTTTAAAAGCTTGATTTGCTGTGTTTTAAAATAATTTGGCTATGCTGCTATGCATAAATGTGTGTGTCATGTATTTTAAAATTAGATAGATGTAATTTTTGCTATTGTATGGTGTACTTTAGGTCAGGGTGAGGCTTGCTTTTGTATATTCTATTTTTTGGTGTCCTTCTATTTTGTATGATGGTAACTTGTTCTCTTTAATGATTGCTATAGTTAATTGTGTAATTGGTATGGATGCTATTTTAATTGTTTGGGGATGTAATTAATGTCTGCAAATTGATTGATGGTTACTGGATTGGTTTAAATAGTATACTTGTTTGGATGTATTGGTATTTTGTTTGGAATATGTTATTGTTAACATTCATTTGCAGAATGTATATGGTGCATAGATTGTATGCATCATGTATACAATGTAAATGCAATGTTTTCAGTGGCATTTGTGGCTTTTGATCGGCATTTGAGGATTTTGATTGGAAGATCAGATTGGATTATTAAAGGAAATTGATTTTATTGTAGTGTG
>WSYH01000447.1:48979-151888 GCA_036426205.1 Ascaphus truei
AGGGGGGGGGTGTATGTATTGAATGTATAGGCCAGGTTTATTTTTTTTACATTCAGGGTTTGTTCCTTGGTTCTGCGTGAGACCTCTGTCGACCACCTGCGGTCTCCTCGGGTATCTCACGGGTATCAGGCTGGTGGTTCCATGGGTGACACCAGCGGGGATGAAGTGGTGGTCCCACATCTGTGGGGGCACCGCGGACCCGTAGTCTGCGGGGAAGAACCAGTGGTCCCATATCCGTGGGGGCACCGTGGACCCGTAGGGGCGGGAATGAACCAGTGGTCCCACATCCGTGGGGGCACCGTGGACCCGTAGTGAGCACTCATGAGTTCCCCAGAGCCCCGTGAGAACCACCCAAGGCCCTGCAGACACCTGTGTGTTTGACCCAGGGCTCCCAGACATCCGCAGGCCTACCGTGGGGACCCAATTGTGGACCACGGTGACCCAAGGAGACCACCTGGGCGCCATGGCACTTGGCGGGACCCACCAACAGGCCTCCAGAACCTGTGTGAAACAAGTTGCTGGTACCCTGTAGGTCTTTCAGGTGACCCGCCAGCCCGCCGGGGACTCGCGTGGGGTTGGGGTATGTACCCTTTAAGTAAAAGGATTAATCATGTATTTATGGGGGGGGGGGGGGCACAGGGGGTTGGTAATGTATTTAATAAATAGAATGATGTTTAATGTGGGGCTGTGTATTGTTTTTATTGTGGGTACTGGGGGTGGGGGGAGGGGTATTGGCACCAGGGGTATGTAGGTAGGCCTCCCTTGTGGGTAGTGGGTGAGGGTGGTTAGGCCTCATGGGGTGGGGGGTTAGTGTGGGAGGGTATGTAGGCATCCCGAGTGGTGGATGAGGGTGGGTTAACCCCTTAATTACTGTAGCGGTTAATAACCGCTATGGTGATTAAGGGGTTAGGGGACATTACATTAGATGTTTTTATTCTTGTTTCTGTTTTGCAGAAGCGGATGGGGCATTAGCAAGATGAAAATGAGGATGGCCTTCATCGTGGCAGCCGGACAAGGGTGAGTGCAATATGTATTTATTGTATTTATTGTTCTTTATGTATTTTAAATGGACAACTGCACTATTATCCATTTGTGGATAATAGTAATTTTGCCCATTACTGTATTGTATGTTGTGTATTGCTATGTTTATTGGGGGCAATTGTCCCCAATAAACATGCTATTATCCCTTAACCCCTTCATTGCCTTAGCGGATAGCCGCTATGGTAATGAAGCAGCATTAATGTATTTTAATAATATTGTGTGGGAGCAGGGGGTCCCCTGAGCTGAACCGCATTGATTTATTCCTCAGAAACCCCATGCTTCCCGAGTTAAAGGCCCCGGTTTGGGGCATCGGTTACAGTGTCGCCGCCATATTTATAGCGGGCACGGTGCGTATGGAATGCTATAAAGATGGCGGCAACACTGCCACCCGATCACACATACCGGGGCCTGTAACTCAGGAAGCAGGGGGTCCCTGGTCCACAAAGCAATGCGGTTCAGCTCAGGGGACCCCCTGCTCACTGTACAGTATTATTAAAAATATATTCATGCTGCTTTGTTACCATAGCAGATAGCCGCAAAGGTAAGGAATGATTGTTTATTGATATGTGTATTTTATTCATAGTGTAGATGTGCAGCGAGCTGAACCGCTTTGGTTTAGGTCCGGGGACCCCCTGCTTCCCGAGATACAGGCCCCTTTAGGGGGTGTCGGTATCCCTCTGCTTTGTTTACATTCCATGGTCAC
Organism: Ascaphus truei; assembly: GCA_036426205.1. Classification (NCBI taxonomy): domain Eukaryota; kingdom Metazoa; phylum Chordata; class Amphibia; order Anura; family Ascaphidae; genus Ascaphus; species Ascaphus truei. The sequence goes on from WSYH01000447.1 coordinate 50,724, forward strand.
GTGATCGGGACCTGAAATGCAGAGGGATACCGGCACCTCATAAAGGGCCTGTATCTCGGGAAGCAGGGGGTCCCCAGACCTGAAACCATGCGGTTTCAAGCTCCGGAGCCCCCTGCACATGTACACTATGAATAAAAATGGTTTATAAAATAATTTTTAATGTGCCGATGTTTGCGCAGAGAGAGCGGCGGATCTCTCTCTGCTGCAGACAGATCTCGGCAACTTCTCGCCAGGCAGCCGTCTCGCCACTGGTTACTCGCCATTTTATCAAATGGTGGTGGCGCATTCATTCGCCAGGGATTCGGCCCTTACAGCATACAGCGAGTTTAACACGCCAAAAACATGGCTAGTTCCAAAACTGGCGAATGGTTTTTTTCGCTGCTTACTGCAAAGACCCCTTTGTCATTGTGTTATCACGGTATTCAGAAAGAATCTGAAACCCTCTCAAACGTGAGGTAGGAAAATGCCAAAACACTACGGCGTAAGAGCAAAGTCATCTGAGATTTTTTCCAAGTTCTCCCCAAGTGATTTTATCACAATCTGAGCTACACATTGAGAATTGCCTATCCCTGCACAACTCACGCAGGCGATCACAGTGTTTTTATTCAAATTTTAATACTAATGTGCATGAGCAGCGTGTCTCCGGAGAAGAACCGTGTTTATTTCAGTTCCGGGAACCCCCTGCTTCCCTAGATACGGCCATGGTATGGGGTGCCGGGATCTCCTATGCGTTTAAATGTCCCAGTCACATGATGCAGGAGATTGAAACATTGCATGGGGATACCGGCACCCCAAAACGGGGCCAGTATCTCAGGAAGAAGGGGGTCCCCGGACCTGAAATCAATGTAGTTCTGCTCCAGAGACCCCTACTAATGCACCCTGGTATGAAAATTGTAATAAAAACAGCTTCATTACCTTAGCGGCTAGCCGTTATGCATTGAAGGGTTAAACCTGAATAGCCTATTTATTGGGGCTGAGGGGGTGGATGAAGGGGGTAGTTGCCCCAGGGTAGGTGGTTAGGCCTGCCAGGAAGGTTGCGGGAGTGGTTAACCCCTTCACCATCATAGCAGTGGGAACCGCTGTGGTAATTAAGGGGTTAACCACTCCTGCATCCCACCCGGTAGGCCTAAACAACCAACCTTGGGGCAACTACTCCCTTAACCCAATCCCTATAAACCCAATAAACATTAAAAAACACAACAACCCTACTACCCACCTCCTCTAAACCCAACAGCCTCCCTAACACATACAGTACAGCAATGGACACAATTACTATTATCCAGATATGGATAATAGCTCATTTGCCCATTCAAAATAAAACATCATCCAGTCAGGATAAAGTAAATAAAACTTCTATCTACCCCTGCCAGGACGAAGGCTGTCCTCATCTTCCTCCCAGTCTTTGTCCTCCGTTGGCAGGAACACAACAATAAAAATACAATCTAATAGCCCCTAACCCCTTAATCACCTTAGCGCCAAGGTGGGCAACCCTGTCGCCAATCGCCACAAGTGGCGAATGTGTCATGAAAGTGTGGCGAATTTAAGTTTGCCAGCTCCCACAGTAAAATAAACTTTTTCCTGACGGCATGTGCTAGTTTTCACTTCCTGAATGAGTTATTGACGCAACACCGCCATACAATACTCCCTTCTGCCTTCAGTTGGAGTCTAGACCCAACCTTGAACTGTTATTTTTTATGGAAGCTAAAATTTGTTGTGACACAACTAAACGAAAAGCATGGTGTGGTGATTTTCACTTCTCATTCACCACACCTGTGGCTACATTGAAAAATAGAGAAAAGAGGAAACTGGCGCACAGTCCAATGAAGTGGGTCTCAGGATAACAAAAATAAATGTTTATTGATGTGAAAACATCCAACAAACGGAGGAGAGCAACACTTTGAAGGGAACCATCCCCATTGGAGGTATTATGGGGGTTTATTGCTTGCCCCTACCTCAGGGATCTTTTGGCCCCACAGAGGATGTTATGTCTTATTAGCCTGAGTTCCATTCTCCATCATTTGTGTGATCAAACACTGGAGCGCAGTTGTCACTATAAATTTTACATTGAAAAATAGGTTGTCCACCTCTGCCTTAGCGGTTAGTAACCACTAAAGTAATAATGGGGTTATCCCCCCTCCCTCACTACCCACAATAAACTGAGCACTGGCAGTTAACCCTTTCATTGCCTTAGCGGTCAGCCACTATGGTAATGAAGCTGCCGTTAAATATAGTTTTATTGCATTGGATAGAAGCCTGGGGTCTCTAGAGATGATGTTAATGTGTATCAGCGTATGTGTATGTGGTAATGTGTATGTGTTAATGGGACTCTCGGCATCAATTCGATGCATTAAAAATGAATTTTATTTTTATAATTTCCACTCTCAGATCCCATCTCACCACCCAAGGGCTGGCGAGATGAAATCTTTGATAAAACCGCAATTCCAGAGCTCGATGAGTTTGTCGAGGCTACTAGAATACAGGCATACCCCGCATTAACGTACGCAATGGGACCGGAGCATATATGTAAAGTGAAAATGTACTTAAAGTGAAGCAATACCTTTTTCCCACTTATCGATGCATATACTGTACTGCATATACGTGCATAACTGATGTAAATAACGCATTTGTAACAGCCTCTATAGTCTCCCTGCTTGCGCACAGCTTTGGTACAGGTTGGGAGCCGGTATTGCTGTGCAGACGTGCTGCCAGGCGCATGCGTGAGCTGCTGTTTGCCTATTGGGCGATATGTACTTACTCACGAGTGTACTTAAAGTGAGTGTCCTTAAAGCGGGGTATGCCTGTAGTGTGATTTTATAAAAATGGGGATATTTTGCTTTTTGGCAGCTCCCACGCGAAGTATTTGGCCAGGAGCCAGAAATTGCAAAAAACAAAATACCTGCCCCGTATGATTTGACCAACTCATCAAGACTTCATGAATAGCTACCTTGTAAAATCTTGCGATAGCTGATCAAAATCCTCGAGGAGTTGGTCATCGAAGCTACTAGAATAGGCCACATTGTTAGAAAAGCACACTTATCAGTGTACACCCTTGAGTAATAAATATAAAAGAAACAAGTCTAAACCAATGTGACTACAGTACATAGACAGGTAGCGGGGGGAGAATGGAAAAGAAGAGGCAAGCATCTAGATTCTTAAAGTCAGAAGGAACGGAGGCATCATATCAGAATTATCAGGAATGTAAAAAAAGTTGCAAAGGGGCAATTAGATTAGCAGAAATTGAAAATGAAAAAATAATTGAAATAGAAGGTAAGATCAACCCAAAAAAGTTCTTTAAGTACCTTAACAACAACAAAATTAGAAAAGAAAATACAGGTCCCTTTCAGTGGGAGATGGGCATGCAAATTATTGGATATAAGGAAAAATAAGAGGTATTAATCACATTTTTTGACTCTGTATTTACAAGGGAACAATCAAGTGCAATAATAGTGCTTCAGGAGGAAGCCACAACCTTGAAATTAACGAACAATTGGTTAACTGAGGAAGAAGATCATCAGCGGCTTGATAAAATTAAAGTAAATAAGCCCTGATGGCATACATCCAAGAGTTCTTAAGGAGCTAAGTTCAGTAATAGCCAAATCATTACATTTAATATTCAAGGACTCCATTTCCACAGGCTCAGTATCACAAGATTGGCGTAAAGCAGACATGGTGTCTATATTTAAAAAGGAAGCTGCATCACAACTGTGCAATTACAGACCTATAAGCCTAACATCAGTAATGGGGAAGCTACTCTAAGATTTAGTACATGATAATATTCAGGAATGAATAATGGAATTTAATATTATTAATAATAGTCAGCATAGATTTATGAAGGACTAACCTTATTAGTTTCTTTGATGAGGTAAGAAGAAATTTAGACCAGGCAAATGCAGTTGATGTGGTCTAATTAGATTTTGCAAAGGCTTTTGATACAGTTCCACATGAGGTTAGTGTACAAAATAAAACAAATTGGACTCAGTAAAATTATTTGCACCTGGATTGAAAACTGGGAGTTGTGATAAATGGAACTTTTCAGGTTGGGCTACAGTTGAGAGTGGAGTTCCTCAAGGATCAGTACTGGAACCCCTTCTTTTTAACTTGTTTATGAATGACCTGGAGGTTGGTATAGAGAGCAAAGTTTACATCTTTTCTGATAATTCGATTTTTGCTACATCTTTGCTACATCTTTGCTGATGCTCGATCGGGTTGAGATCAGGTGATTGACTCGGCCATTGCAGAATATTCCACTTCTTTGTCTTAAAAAACTCCTGGGTTGCTTTCGCAGTATGTTTTGGGTCATTGTCCATCTGCAAAGTGAAGCGCCGTCCAATCAACTTTGCTGAATTTGGCTGAATCAAAGCAGACAATATATCCCTATACATTTCAGAATTCATCCAGCTGCTTCTGTCTTCTGTCACATCATCAATAAACACTAGTGACCCAGTGCCATTGTAAGCCATGCATGCCCATGCCATAACACTGCCTCCACCGTGTTTTACAGATGATGTGGTATGCTTCGGATCATGAGCCGTTCCAAGCCTTCTCCATACTTTTTTCTTCCCATCATTGTGGTACAGTTTGATCTTAGTTTCATCTGTCCAAAGAATGCTGTTCCAGAACTGGTCTGGCTTTTTTAGATATTGTTTGGCAAAGTCTAATCTGGCCTTTCTATTCTTGAGGCTTATGGATGGTTTGCACCTTGTGGTGAACCCTCTGTATTTGCTCTCGTGAAGTCTTCTCTTTATTGTAGACTTGGATAATGATATGCCTACCTCCTGGAGAGCGTTCTTCACTTCGCTGGATGTTGTGAAGGGGTTTTTCTTTACCATGGAAAGGATCCTATGATCATCCACCACAGTTGTCTTCCATGGACGCCCAGGCCTTTTTGTGTTGCAGAGCTCAACAGTGCGTTCTTTTTTTTTTCAGAATGTACCAAACTGTTGATTTGGCCACTCCTAATGTTCCTGCTATCTCTCTGGTGGATTTTCTTTTTTTTGCAGCCTAAGGATGCCCTGTTTCACTTGCATTGAGACCTCCTTTGACCGCATGTTGTGGGTTCACAGCAACAGCTTCCAAATGCGCATGCCACACCTGGAATCAACTCCAGACCTTTTACCTGATTAATTGATGATGAAATAACAAAGCAATAGGCCACACCTGTCCATGAAACAGCTTTTGAGTCAATTGTCCAATTACTGTACTTTTGGTCCCTTGAAAAAGAGGGGGCTACATATTAAAGAGATGCAATTCCTAAACCCTTTCTCCAATTTGGATGTGAATACCCTCAAATTAAAGCTGATAAACTGCACTTTAAGCCCATATTCATTATTTAACTGTAACGAATTTATTTTGGTACACAGCCGAAATAACAAAACTTGTATCAGTGTCCAATTATTTCCGGACCTAACTTTATGTCCTTTTTCATCCTCATCTACTATATAACTGTGTATAAGTAAATGGGTCAACTACTAAATTCCTTACTGTATTTCATTTTCTGAATTAAAAATGCTTGTAGAAGTTCTGATGCAACTGCGAATATCTTGTGAAACTGAGATTTCTGCAATTTTTTTTAGTTATTGACAGGTAATGGGAAATTGTGAACATACTGTACATTTATAGAAAATTGGTGGAAAAAATTAAGAACTTCACACACCTCTACCCTGATGTTTACTCTCACTGTCCCTTTCATCCTTTTATTGCCATGCTTGTTTATTTACTATTCTCTTTGCCATTCTTTTCCGACTCATCTGCCTTAGACTGTTATCTTGGTTTTTTTTTGGTGTCTTTTTTTATATTTTACATCTGTGTTTAACGCATGGGATATTTTGTAAATTATGCTTGTTTGACCTGTGGAAGAGAGGAGAACTCTTGAAAGCTTGTCTTATAATATCAATTGTTAGTCCAAATAAAAAAAGGTACAGCTCAACCCCGTTATAAGGCGATCCGTTACAATGCGAATCCGCTTACAACGCGATGCAAGCATGCTCCCAATTTTCGTATTTATGAATATTTTACAACACGATTATTGTTATCTAAAATGCTTTAATTTACAATGCATACAATTGTACATTATTTCTAATGCGATCCGCTTATAACGCGATGTGATTCTTTGGACCCCAAGCACAGCGTTATAATGGGGTTGAGCTGTATCACCTACAGTAATACGAAAGTACAGTACTCCTTTACTCTGCACTATCGCAACTGGACTAACATGGCTATTTCTACTTAACTCTCACATAAAACAAACTCAAATAAATTCTGCATGTTCTAGGAACAACTCCAAGTACACTGACGTCTTGTTAGAAAAAACCTTCGGCCTCATAGCCCCTTCTTTTAAAATTCCACTTATTTAACACCATGAATATGGAGCAACTTGCATACATCTTGAGGGATAAGAGTAACATATTTGATAGTATTTGGGCAACATAATTGCCTGGAAAAAATAATGCCAATACCATAGTTTTAACTGATTAATAGGAGTTTTTTCTTATATACTATAAATCTGTTTTCTTTTTATTCTTTAATTTATATATTTTTGTAATTATTTAGGATTCAGTACATTGTATGTATTTGTGTACCCTATTACCTTGTAATTTTCAAATGTACATAATTTTCTAACAATGTTAAAAAGTGTTTATCTGTACCTCTTGCAATTTTGTATATTTGGAACTTTTCGTAAAAAGAGTAGAGCTATGCAAAAATGTCTAATTTGCATTACTGGAAGGTCAAAACAACTGTATGTGAGTAGGTTTATTGGCTATGCATTGCTTTAACTTGTGCTGTGTTAAAAAAAAAAAAGCACAGTAGTATATACATACTACTTTGATGTCAACATGAGGACAGCGATGCGATGACAAACGACATGATGACCTCAACGCGATAACGTCGAGGCAAAGATGTTGACGTGATAATATTAAGGACTCAGCTGTGACGTCTTTTTCTAAATTGTATTGCGAGGGGAGGGTAACTCTTGGAGAGTATTTAAGGACTATCAATGTAAGTGTCTCCTCAAGCCCTAACCACGGTCCCAGGTGGGACCGAAACGCGTACGTTTCACATGTTTGTTCAATAAATAGCTTTTTTCATCTATTCATCTATCTATTTTTTCTATTTTAAGATTCTAATTCAAACCAGCCCTGGCTTGAACTTGACTCACCTGTGTGCCACAACAGGTCTATGGGGAGAATCGCAGTAGGGATCCTTGTCATAAACAATGCAAAATTTACCATTTTTTATTCTCGAAAAAAATGCGTTCAGCCACAGTTTGCTCATCATTCGCCAAACACTCCTTTGTACAGTATATGAGGGCAGATCCACAAAGCTTCATTATTGGCTTAACGATATATTAAGTGATAACCGTGATCTTCAAAGTCCCCTAATGAGGCATTAAGTGCTGTTTTAAAGCTAAAATGGCCTGCCGTTAACTTTAATGTGTGTTAGTGCTAATCATATGCAAAAGGGTGTGGAGCACATCAATGCATATTTACAAAGTAAATGGCAAGTGTCTTCTCAAGACCTGATGATGGTCCCAACTGGTACCGAAACTCATTTGATTCACGTTTTTTCAATAAATACTTTTTTCATCAATTGCAGTGCCTGCTGCTACTTTATTTTTTTTTTATACTGCCTAATCAGGATCAGTTCCCTGTCAGCATTTGGTGCACCGCATTTCATGTTCTGGTAGAGTGAGTACTAAAGGTATTGCATGCTCTACAAAAACTCTTTCTCAGGAAATAGAATCTCCCATGAGGCCAGTGGCCATCTTAGCTTAAAGTATATAAACCCCACCCAGCCTGCTATTTGTTGCTTGTCAACTTCTTTGTTCCAGGGCAGCCGTCTGGTTATTCCCTTGCCCTCTTCCTCTTTTCGTAGCTACTATTACTTTGCATCTACTGTAGCTCTGCAGACAATACAGGTACGGTTTTGTTTTTCCTTGTATTCCCCTTGCACTTCTTGCTCCCTGCTCTTTTGTTTTTCCCTTGGCTACCTCACTGTTTGCACCTAACTCTGCAGACTTCACAGATCCCTTTCGTTTTGCCTTTTACCTTAACTACCTTGGTGTGAGCATTAAACACTATTTATTTCACTTGTTGTTTTTGGGGTTCCATGTTACTTCTGAGGGTTCCATACTCCTGATAGTTCACTAATTAGATGAAAGTTTTACATGTCTCTTACAAAAAGAGTACAGAAAAGAAAAAAAGGTTTTCAAAAGTGACAAAGCCCTTAAAGCTTCCACATAATATTTAGTATCATCGTGTAAAATAAGACACTGTTTTAAGCCCCTCAGTGTCACTTTCATGGTCGTGACCCTTCCAGCACTAGCGATCACATGATTGTTCTTCTGCGCACTCACACGATTGCTTCCTGCTTTTATTTGAAGGAAATGGGAGGGGTGGTCCCACATGGTGCCCTTTCTGATTTATGCCATACACCTATAGGGCACTGAAGGGGTTTATATATATTAATGCAAAGATTTATTATAATTTTTTTGTGGAAATCCTAAATATTTCATATGTTTGTTTATATTTGCACTAAGGGGGTAATTATTTAAGGTGTAATAGTACATATTCAGCACTACAACATGTAATACCCAATTCAAGTCAATGGGAGTTTTTATGCAATAGTACCAAATTGGCGTGATCGCCCCTTAATGAATTACCCCCTAAGCTTTGAGTGTTTTCACTCTTTGGCACACAGGCAGTTCTGCAGATCTGCAAATGTCATGTCTAATTTTTAAAGACAGTTCAAATTAAGCTACCATTTAATTCCATGAAGAGTGTTTAGACTGAAAAATTCTTTCAAAACAGATCTGTCTGCTTTGTTACAGAACTTTATATGGGAATGCTTCTTTGGCATTCGGCACTCATTCAGCTGCCATATTCATAGAAATTCAAACATATGGCACCGTTTTGTTTCTAATGTTATTTTTCTTGGTATTTTATTGGTTTTTGTTTTTGTATCTGTGTTTTTCAGAGATTTCCAAAATGTGCTGCTTGCAATAAATTCAATCAATCACAAATCTGTTAAGGTTATTATTATTAATACTCTATGTTGTTGCAACTGTATTATGTGTATTCCATATCTAACTATAAATGTATAATTTCTTCCATACAATTAATCTATTCGTGACCTAATTCATATTCCATAAAAAGGCTTCTTAGGATTCATTTAATTAATTTAGCCCAAAGGTGAGTCCAACTTCAGTAACTTAAATAAACTAGAATGCACTTGTGCTATTGTTTTTCAATTGCACTCGGTTTGTCCATGTGCACAGTCACATCACAATGACTATAATCCAAATTTGGCTAAATGTAGACTGGTCATAAATTTCATGGTATACTGTCACTGTGTCTATTTTCCAATAGTGCAGAAATACAATTATAATGCTACATTTTCATCAACTTGCACATTTTCCACCTGCCAAAGAATTTTGGAAATGAAAGGTCCCAGTAAAGCCTGAATACATTATTTCCACTTCTTTTTGACCACTTGAAAGAATCTGATTATTTGGATTGGAGGAAACTTATTACTCTTTGAGCAGTGTGACTTCCAAATGAATTACAGTCTCTTATTCAAAATGACAGCCTGTGGTGTCTTACCCTTTCACCTCGGTTATTTTAAATCGATTAAAAGGAGAAACAAAGAAACATTGAACATTGTGATTTGTTCTGATTACACGCACCTGCAAATTTGTTTGTTGGACAGTGGCCAGCTTGTAATAGTGCACGGGAACTGCTTTAGGAAAGAATGTGTCTTTAATCCTGACTTGGGACGATGTGCTTCTGCTTTGCACTGAATTCGTTTTTAGAGTTAAAATAAACTATACTATTTTCATGTTTGTTTAGGCAATTTATTGCCATGTTCTACTTTTTCTGTAATAAACAATTAAGGGTTTTTACTTTATAGTGTGTTAAAATGTAGCCCTTTTGGTGACATAAGGCCTGTAAACTATTGTATATTACATGGAATATATGACAACATACAGTATGTTATTTTTACTAGATGTTTGACTCATTGCAGAAAATCTTGCAGGACTTTCTAAATAACAATCTTCTTTACTATTATCTGTATTTTTTCTGTTCCCCTTATCACTTATTCCTTATTGGTATCAACTGTATTTTTTCTATTATGTATATACTGTGTGAAAGCTGTAAAAATGTTACAAAAACATTTTAGTTATCAAATAAGTTTATTCAGAGTGCACACAGCGGAGACAGCTTCAAAACAAAAAACGCTCTCTCAGATAATACGGTATGAGATACATTTATACCCTAAAAACTTAAGCTCCACCCCTTTATGGGGGGGCCTTGTGCGTCACTAAATATTACATCATTTTGTAATACATAACAATACTAAAACTGATGTAAGTTTGTAATACATAACAAATGATGTAAGTGTGCGTCAACTAAAATGACATAATCTTTTAATACATAACAAAAATGAAATGATACATACATTCTTTAAGGGGCTGAATGTGAGAAATGATTTTTATCTCTGAGTCCACCAGACACTCGAATGCTGAGAAGTCGGTTCTAATTCTGATCTCACTTCTCAAGACTTTACCTGGCACTTAAATGTGAGAAGTCTTCTCCAATTCTAATCTCACTCCTCAAGGCTGTATGCCCCCTCCGTCCTTCTGCAGCTGGGCTGGCCAGAGCTGGTAAACACTGAGAGCGAAACATCTTTTAACCCACTATAACTTTCATGCAACTTTCATACAGACAGAAGACAAAATGGATGACACAAACACAGCACATTACAACATGAATGACAGACAAGGACTAGAATAATAACAAGATGGCTGACAAAAATAGTCAGACAAAATGGCTGCTTTGACCTTAATGCTGTTTACGTCAGACCCCCTAATGTCTCAACTTTGTCAACTGTATATGACAGTAAGCAACACTTCTATTTTACTTTGCATGTTACTGTGTACTGCTAACCATTTTAGTGTACTGTATATTTCATTGGTGAATAATATTCATATAAAATAGTTGAGTCCCGTATAGGAAACCTGCATACGAAAGAATACATTAACCTATATAGAAACATACTACAAAACTTTCAGTTAAGTTGCTAAGCAATGATTTTGAGCGCTAGAACAGATGTAGCAGATGTCATTGCACCTGAAATGTGTACTGTGAAATAATGTGTTAACTACACCCCTTTTTTGCGTATAGCTAATTTAAACACAATGGTGTCTGCGCCCGCTGACGCGTTGTGTGTATCATTCTATAATGCGCCCATGGGAGCAATAATGTCTGCTACATCTGTACCTTCACCTCAGCAATCTACATGTACCACTAGATCATCATACTGTATGTAATAAACTGTTGAAATACTGTTAAAGACAACATTTGGTGATTATGATCCTATTCAGCTCTCGCTGTCGCCCACACTCTCTCGCTGTCGTCCACACTCTCGTTGTCGCCCACACTCTCTTGCTGTCACCCACACTCTCTTGCTGTCGCCCACACTCTCTTGCTGTCACCCACACTCTCGCTGTCGCCCACACTCTCTTGCTGTCGCCCACACTCTCTCGCTGTCGCCCAGACTCTCTCGCTGTCGCCCACACTCTCTCGCTCTCGCCCACACTCTCTCGCTGTCAGCCACACTCTCGCTGTCAGCCACTCTCTTGCTGTCACCCACTCTCTCGCTGTCGCCCACTCTCTCGCTGTCACCCACTCTCTCGCTGTCACCCACACTCTCGCTGTCACCCACACTTTCGCTGTCACCCACACTCTCGCTGTCTCCCACTCTCTCGCCGTCTCCCACTCTCTCGCCGTCTCCCACTCTCTCGCCATCTCCCACTCTCTCGCCGTCTCCCACTCTCTCGCCGTCACCCACTCTCTTGCCGTCACCCACTCTCTCGTCGTCACCCTCTCTTTCGCTGTCACCCACTCTCTCACTGTCACCCACTCTCTTTGTCTCTGTATGCCTCTCTCTGTCTCTCTCTCTGTTTCTCTGTGTGTCTCTCTCTCTCTCTGTCTCTCTCTCTCTCTCTCTCTCTCTGTGTCTCTCTGTGTGTGCCTCTCTCTCCCTCTGTCTCTCTGTGTGTCTCTCTGTGTGTCTCTCTGTGTGTCTCTCTGTGTGTCTCTCTCTCTCTGTGTCTCTCTGTGTGTCTCTCTGTTTGTCTCTCTGTTTGTCTCTCTGTTTGTCTCTCTGTCTCTCTGTGTGTCTCTCTCTCTCTGTCTATCTGTGTGTCTCTCTATCTCTCTCTGTCTCTCTGTTTGTCTCTCTCTCTCTCTCTCTGTCTCTCTGTTTGTCTCTCTCTCTCTCTGTCTGTCTGTTTGTCTCTCTGTCTCTCTCTTTCTCTCTGTCTCTCTGTCTCAGTCACTCTCTCTGTCTCAGTCACTCTCTCTGTTTCAGTCACTCTCTCTGTCTCAGTCACTCTGGATCTGGATATCTTATTTACCCTATAAATCTTAACTGCCCTATACCTACAGTACACCGAAATAACCTATTCTGCTTTCTTCAAGATCTGACTCTCAAGCTTCACACGGGAGACACATCAGAATCCCCCCTAACCCAGAAGACAGGTAGGGACCACCTCCCCTCCAATGTATAACATTGTGGGAATGAGGGTGCCTGGACATTGAGGGACTGCAGATCAGATAATATCCCAGGCGGGATTGCTGCTTTTGAAAATTGTGAAGCGGGGGCATCCAGACACTGGTTAAGGGGTTCAGGAAACTAGTCATTCACATCTGGCTTTTTTCTAGATTAGTGAGGTCATCCGACATACTGTACATACACACACACACACATACACACCTATGTAACAAGGACTAATTGTAGGAAAGAATAAAAGTAATACAATAAATAAAGCGGCCATTATTTTAACAAATCTCGAAATGGAATTTCGAGATATGCTCGAGATCCTTGCGAGTTGGGCTACCGTGTGTGCTGTCTTCCCAGATGAAACGCGTAGAGCAGTGTGCTTTAGAGTTCCTATAGTCAAACGGACTCTCTTAATAATATGCTTTTTTAAAGGCATGTTTGGACTTTCATACAAAGTTTTATTGTTCCTCGCTTATTGAGGAGTGTCGGTGAAATACAAGATCGCCAGTAGCATTTGTATAACAGACCACAACAGAGCAAACATCGTGAGAACAGCTGACCGAGAGGAGAAGGAGCCAGACTGCAGTCGCTTTGTAACATCAGAAGGCTGAGAGCGGACGGCGTCCTATGCTTCCCTGGGTGTTATACTGCCTGTACTGCTGTGAAAGATTTATACCGACATGCTTGTTTTATCTACCACTTTGTAAGTAGGATCAGTGCTTGCATTGTGGAAACCTTAATTATACATACTTCACCAAATTGGCTCTTCTTTCTTCATTTTAGGTTTCCAGTCCCCCCTTTATTACTGGACATTCAAAGTTTGTATCCACATGTGTGTTTATTATTTGTAAACACTGTATATAGGTTGCGCCCTTTGTTCCTCTTTTTTCTATATATATCTGGTTTTGTGTGTACCCTACACATTGTGGCAGCATCCTTTATACTTTTTATTCACAGTTTGTTATAATATTTTGCGCACTATTGTGTTTCTCCGTGTAGGGAGCATGCAGCTGGTGAAAACATTGGACTTACATTTGTGAAAAACAGACAGTGAATCCCAGCGCTTCTCGATTGACCTATTAATAAATGGGAAAATAAATATACATAGTGAAAACTAAATCTGTAAGACAAAGGAGACGTTTGGTTACATAATTTGATCAAATAATGATAAGCCACTTCTCTCACCAAGGTAAGTCTCAGTAGCAGGTCCCTATGCTAAATGTATACTAATATAAAATAGTAGTCCCCACTAGGAGCATGCTGCTAAGAATTTTATTCTGCCCAACATAACATGTAAACAAATAGATATATTCACAGCGCTTCTCCGTGTAGGGAACATGCAGCTGGTGAAAATATCAAGATAATATATTACAATCCCAGAAACATGTGCAGCATGAGGACTAGAGCCAATTCTCTGAAAGTCTATTCAATCACAGTACGGTAATGCAAAAACTAATATTAAGTAACAATTGTTTTTATTTTTAAGCTAAAATACTACAGCAGCCACACACAGCCTAACCAACCCACAGCTAAAACCAACAACAAATGGCTTTAGCTTGAGACTGCACCTCTATTTTTACTCCTTTGCGGGTCCTCCTCCTCAACCGCGGATTGTGTATTATGCGTATAATGATTTTTTGTTCTAATTATAAATTTGTAGTTTGGATTTCCAGTGACAGAAAAAAATTGCAGATTTTTATTTTTGACATTGATTAGCAGAAATCCCTGGACAAGAGGAACCAGACGATCCAAGGTGAATCAAAATCCACAACAAAATGTTTTCCCATCTCTAAATAACATAGGAGAAACAATATAATCTTCTTCCACCACCATGCCTTGGCTGTCACTTGTACAGTTCATCTTTAAAATAGATGTATTAATTAAAAACAGCGTTGCTGTTTTGGAATGCCGCTGTGCATGCACGTTCTGTAAATACTGTATGGAACACATATGCATTCCATTGAATTTATGCCCATCCATGGTATCTGCAAACTGAATGGAAGGCATACAGTATACTGTATGTTCCATTCAATTACTGCACATGCATGCTCCATTCCTACTGGATTGAATGCATACTTTGTGTTTCATCTAATTAATGTGCATGTGTTCCAGAGCAATAACACAAAAAGAGGCTAAAAAGGCAATTGTTACCTCAATTATTTAGAAAAAGTATTCATTATTGCTTTTTATCTCTGCCTCTAAATGAAAATGCCAGTAGCTGTAATACTGTACTGATTCTGCAAGGGTTATACAACTGTCACGCTGCGCTCACCACAAACAGGACTAAAGACTGTGGGGCTGAGGTGGGGATGGAAAGACATCGACCCACAACCACGCAGTCCGGCCCAGAATGCGTAGTCCAAGTCGTACAGCGTAGTAGGGTTGAAGAGATCAGGGTACTTGTGGTGCCCAGGTTGCGGTGCCCAGCGTGATCCTCCTAATACTCACTGGGCTTTGGCGTTTCCCAGTTTTACCGGACAGTTGATCACCAAGTGTCCGTTGTTGCCGCAGTAGAGACACAGCCCCGCCCGTCTTCTCCGTTGCCTCTCAGTAGGTGAAAGACTAGTCCCTCCCAGCTGGATGGGTTCGTTCAGAGCAGAAGCTGTGGGGAGTACAGTACCTATGGTGGAAAAGGAGGATGATTGTATACCTCGAGGATGTTTGTTTCTCTCCATCTTTCTCTCTTGGAGACGCTGATCCATGCGGATGCACAGGGTTACCAGGTCCTCAAATCCAGCGGGGCGATCGAGGGGTGCCAGTTCATCCTGCAAACGTTTGGACAGGCCCTGCAAGAAGACTGCGGATAGGGGCTACCGTCCGAAATTCCAGGGCATAGCGAGCCACAGTACGGTCTCCCTGGGAAATATTAAGCAGAGTAGATGCGGCGGTAACCTTACGCCCCGGGGTGTCAAACACCCTTCTGAACTCGGCGATGAAGAGGGCAAGATCTGACGTCAGATCGGGGCGTTGTTCCCAGATGGGAGAGGCCCACGCCAGAGCGGCGTCATTCAGCAAGGAGAGTATGTACACCACCTTTGATCGTGAGGAAGGGAAGTGAGAGGGAAGCAGCTCAAGTATAGAACACTGGTTCAGAAACCCCCGACAACCGGAGGGATCCCCTGCATACCGATTGGGCGTAGGCAGTCGTGGCTCAGAGGTAGGCGTCGTGGGGGCGGGAGCGGTTGCGAGTAGCCTGGGGTAGGCTGTTGACAAGGTCAGGTGTCTAACTTGCTCAGTAAGGGTGTCAATGTCTTGTTTGAGTTGGGAGACTAGTTGTTCCTTAAGTGTGAATGATCCGGTAAGTCGCTCACCACAAACAGGACTAAAGACCGCGGGAAGTCGTATAGCGTAGTAGGGTTGGAGAGTTCAGGGTAATCCGGGTACTTGCCGTAGTTATGGGTTGGAGAGTGGAGGATGGTAGATGTCCGTAGCCAAGGTCCAGGGTCAGAGAAGGTAGAATGGTCAAGGGATGAAGCCGGGGTCAAAGTGTTGGAGAGTGTAGGAATCCGTGAACAATCCAAAGGTCAGGACAGGAGAGAACAGACAGGTCAAAGGGCAAGCAAGGATCAAGACACAACGAAACAGCAGCAGTGAGCATAATGCATAAACAGGAGTTTATGCTCAGCAGGGAAGGACAGACAGGAGTAGGTATATAAGGAGGAAGGATCCAATTACCTTGCAGAGGTGTGATCTGGTCCTCCAATGGCGCCAGGGAGGTAAGTGGCTGAAACAGCCTTCAGGTGAGGCATTCCTGGTTAATACTAATTGGGGGCCGGGCGACCCGCGCGTGTGCGGGTTGCACGGTGCGGAGCGCTGACGTTACGTGGACGTGCGGCCTAGATTCCTCCCTGTGGGAGGTGCCGACGGCACATTTCAGAGCGTGCGCGCACCGGCTTGGCAGTGCGCGGGTGCGTGGCTCTGCCATGTGACGCATCAGCCGTGCAAGATCCGGCAGGGGCTGCGGCGGCGGTTACAACAACAGATCAAGCTTAAAGGATATCCCTGCTTGTGCACAGGTGGTACAGTCAAAATTTCTGAGCAACAGACTGAAACACCAGTGCTGAAACAGGGATATCTTCCTATCCTGACCTATTGGTAGCCCTTGCAGAATGCGTTTTTCAAGTGCAAGGACCTAACCCCTGAGTGAAACTGGAAGTGATGACGTGGAGGAGTCATGCGGTGCAGCGACTGAGGAGAGATCGGGACACCTCAGTCACTGGAGCCTGCGAGCTCAGAATGCCCGTTGAACTGTGCAGTGACTGCACTGATCTTATTCTTTGATAGCATAATTCTATTTGTAAATTTATGTATGTGTATGTGTGTAAGGAATCCGCTCCTGGCTTTGATTATTGTATTGTATTGTATGTCTTTATTTATATAGCACCAAAAGTGTACTCAGCGCTTCACAAAGAATACAGTACAGGGAATTATAATAATAAAATAAGTGCAGCAAAAATCAGACAATAGGAAAGGAAATCCCTGCCCCGAAGAGCTTACATTCTAAGAGGTTTGTGGGGAAACTTACAGAGAGAGCAGGTGAGGGAATAAGTGCTGTAGATGGGTGTGCTTGGCCACAATGGGTGGTATAAGTGACTGTGGGACAGTAGCCATGAGTGCAGGCTTTTGGGATGCTTGATTTGTGGGGCAAGTTTTAAGGCTAGTCAGTGTTAAATAAAATGGTTAACACCATGTACAGGGGAAGAGATGGCAGGGAGGCGTGGGTAAGATCAGGTGTGTATGTCTGGGTTCAGGCTTAGGGGAGATCCCCAGCAGCAGGAAGGAGTAGATAGAGGGTTTGAATAGATGATTTGTGTGGGTATTTTTTATTGAGGGGTAAAGAAGTTGTTGGGAGAGAGGTGTATAAATAATGGTGCAGTGGGGAGTGGGGATGTTGGAGAGAACAGCGATGTTCACAAAGGAGTGAGGAAACAGTAAACAGAAAAAGAAATAGGGAGGGCATAGTGAGATACAGGAGGAGAGACTGGCCAGTTATTGGAGGATACGAAGAGTACAAAGAATCACCGCTTTTAGAAAGTAAAGATCACACAGTTGTAAAGTTGTTGTTCAGAGTTCAGATCCTCCTCAATGTTCACCTCCAATTTCAACTCCAAGATTAACTCTGCTACACACTTAAATGTTACACAACTCCAAGATTAACTCCGCACACTTAAATGTTACACTTTGATGTTACACAGTCATATGGCTCACAGCCAAAGTATCCTGCCTTAAGTATGCTAAAACACAGTCACATTGACTAATAATTGAGGGAGGGGTCTACCTAATAAACAGACACACCAAATTGTTAGTTACATTTTAGGATCTTGCAAATTGATAGTAGAATCCAGTTTACACATACCAATATTAATACATTTTAAAATCTGTAGCAATTGATAGTAGAATCCAGATTATAACCTTGCAGACCTTTGCAGTCACATAGGCTTCCTCTGGCAATCAATGGCACATGTGCTGCCTCTCATTGCAACTTCTGCCTGTGCTCCATCATTGGTGAAATGCTCACACACACTCCCCCTGTGATTTGATCTCCACCCTTTATATGCTGGGCTTTGGCACTGAATCAGAGCCGAGCATAATCCTTCTCTGGACGTTACTGTCTCTACCACAAGCCGCCATCTTGTCTCCTTGTGTACTAACTTCTCTAGTTCTCGTTAGTAGTTTCTGAGTATCCTGAGGCCTGCTGCTACTCTCCACGCAGAGGCCTGTTCCTGACTCCTGTGCTGAAGCGTTGGTTAGCCAGCACTGGTTCCTGGTACCTGCTGCATTCTCCCCTAGCACAGGTTACCATTCGTTTCTTGAGGCCTGCTGCTATTCTCCACGCAGAGGCCTGCTTTGGACTTCTGTGCTGAAGCGTTGTTTTTTCCCCGACGCTGCCCCGCGGTGTTCTTCTGCCAGCCTGCTGTCTCCCCCTGCTGAGACTGGCATCATGGGCCAAGGCCGCTCCTCGTGCAGAGGCCACTCCCGTGCTCACGCTACTAAGCTGAAGCGGGGAACTCCTGACTACCTGTTGCCGAACTCCTGCTTGAATAACGACGATGCTGCCTTCTGCAATCCTGACCCTACTATGTACGACTATGAACTGCGCACTCTGGATCAGTCTGTGCGGACTAAGGTCAGTGATTATATAACCTCACCTCAGCCCCGCGGTCCGGTCCCGGTTTGTGGCAAGCACAATCGTAACAGTATGCTCGGCCCCACAAAACCGGACCGCGCTGTGGCGGGGGTAAATGTTTAACTGTACCTATGTCCCAGGCTGCGGACCAGTTCCTGTTTGGAAGACCATACCTGTTTGAGAGACTGCCTCCGCCTGAGAGTGCGTTCATGTATGAAGGTTTAACCCCTCTGGAAAGACTGATTCGTACAGAACTCCTTACTAGATCTCAGCAATTTAGAGAGGAAAGAAAGTCTCAACAGGCCCTGTTCTCCCAACTGCACCTTGCTTTTTCCACCTCAGATCGAAAGACTCTGGATCAGATTCTACTGTAGATGCCGCCCGTGTGTTGTACCAAGATTTTGACCTAATCATAAGTGCCTACGCACTTTCTAACCACATAATGGGAAGGAAGGCAACACTCTAATTCTAAATAAAGTTGTTTCCTTTCCAACCTCTGAATAGTTCCTGCACCAATGCACTTATTCCCTCTCCTGCTGTCTCTGTAAGTTTCCCATTAAACCTCTTAGATTGTAAGCTCTTCGGGGCAGGTATTTCCTTTCCTATTGTCTGATTTTGCTGCACTTATTGAATAATTATAATTCCCTGTACTGTATTCTTTGTGAAGCGCTGAGTACACTTTTGGCGCTATATAAATAAAGACATACAATACCAATTTTTTACAGTATGCTGCAATTTTATGCCATACAGTTATTATACACATCTTTGACAGCCATAAAAATCCTTCTCCCAAAGTAAAACTCTTTGGTTTTAAAATCAAATAAAATATAGTATTAACATTATGTGTATTTTGATTAAGTTGGGTGGAACAAAATTCATAAAGTTCAAGAGAATGTGCATACGTCTGTTTGCAAACCTTTACACCAGGGATGCTATTATCCAAACAAAATGATTACTCTGAACTTGCAGTCATACTCCCAGGGACACTAGTAGATATCTCATAAAAAAATCAAAGCTGTCTTGGGTTCAGTCACAGAATCTACATGTTGAGGAGGGAGCTGGTTATCATCTTATCCCAGAGAGGCAAGAAGTCAATGAGGAACAGTTAAGTCTGGTCAGGTTAAGGGGCTACTGCAGTTAATTATTACCATGCTTATCTGCATATTGTAACGGTGTATAACATACTGTAAATGTATTTATATGTGTTAAGGAACTAAACTGACTCTGGGGGTTTTACCATGTTGTGTTTTCCTACTTAGAAGTTCAAAAGTTGTAATTATAGAGTATGAGAAAATAGAAGGAAAGAATAAGCTTTACATGATAACTACTGCAGATTATAAAGATATAATCAGACTCACTTTTATACCAGCAATATAATCAATTGCCTCTCTGAACATTCATTTTTGTGAAAACAGCTGTTTCCTGTGAAAATAAGAAGTAACATTTATTAGGTTATTATATTACTTGACTTGTGAATGCACCAGAGACCACCTCTCCTTCCATTGAATTAAATAAACATACAATTCTTCTTTGGGGAAACAAGGCCACAACTTTATTAAATTATGTCAACAACCAGATGACCTTGTCAGGCATTGCTGTAGCTCGTGATCCCCACTGTTGCTAGAACTCCAGACCAGCCGATGTATTAATGATAATGGCGAACACTTCTTAAATCCAATAGTCCAAAACACTCCTCAAATCCAAATAATTGGACCCCAATCTGGCAAGTAAATTCTACCAAATTGTGAGAAATTACACAAACTTTAACAAAGTTTCATGAATTATTATTTTCTAAGATTATTTTCACAAAACGGTGAAAATATGTTCAATAGATCACTAGTATACACATATACCATAATAACTATAAACCATAATAAGTATAATAATAAACAAAAATAATATGGGAAAATGACTCCAAAATGATATACAGTAGATAATAAGAGGAAAGTCAATTGGAGTTTGTGATAGTCAACAAGCACTTGACAAATTAGGCATCCACAGAGGTAGTGAAGTCCTAGGCTGCTTCTCCAAAGATGAACCACATCTAAAAAAGAAAATAGAAAAGACAAAATTGAGAAGCACAAGTAGTGTAATTTTTTAACATGATAATAGAGACAAATGCTCACACAAAATGTTAAAAATGCAAAACTGCAATTGAAAACACAAAAAAAATCTTGTTACAAGCTATTTGTCGGATAGGAGAGAGATGTCCACAATCCAGAGGGTAGTTTAAGTAAACTTCTGATCAAATCAGGTTAACATGCTTCTGTTAGCCACTAATGTGAAAAAGAGTAATTGTGGGAATACACACAGCTCTGATAAATTCAATGGTAAATCTCTCTTACGCTGCAACAAGATGTGGGAACTTTTTGCCTGATATGGCAAAAATTTTGCCTTTTTGTAAATTACCAACTTTTAAACTTTTATAAAGGCCGTGAGTAAAGCAAAGAAAAGGTTAAAAATAATTTTTCAATCAAACTTAGGGGCCTATTTAGGTAGCTTTGATAAGCGACATAACACTTGTGCACTTTCCAAGCGAATTTGCAAGTGTCACTATTCAGAAAGCTTTCATAAGATGTCAAAGGGGGCTATGCACTAAGCTGTGATAAGTCGTTTTAAGAGCGCAAAGTGCTGCTCTTAGAACGTGATGTTCCGCTGAGCGCGATTCACAGTGCAGCGCTTACAGGCACTTTGCGCTCTAAAATGGACAATTTTCAAGAAATTTTTCAAAGTTCAACTTTGCTCGTACGATCAGATGTTTGCGCTGAATTCTGCCCTTCTGCAGGATTCACTAAGCTACGCAAACTTATCATACTTGAAAGTTGCGCTGAACAAAGCTCACCAGCTAAAGGCAGGTGATAAAAAAAAGCAGGACTTGGGTCTAGTCACAGAAAAAATTTCTTTGTTTACATTTTTGCAGGCGCAACACCCATACAACAGGACAACAGTTCAGCGGGTGTCCCTGGCTGACCCCGCAGGGGTACCCGAGTGAGACCGGGGGTCCCACAGGTGTCCGGGGGTCCTGTGGGTGTCCTCGGCTGACCAAGCGGGGGTCCCCGCGGGAGTCCGGGGGTCCCCGCGTCCGGCCAGGGGTCCCCACGGGTGTCCGCGGGAGTCCCCGCGGGCCTGCAGTACCAATGTTGTGCCTCCAAAACAATAAACAATAATTCTAACTAAATACACCCCCCTCCCCCTGCCCCCTAACACATACAATACAGTCATGGGCAAAAATACTATTATCCACATATGGATAATAATGCATTAGCCCATTTTAAATACATGAATCACAATAAATACAGTAACTACATATTACACTTACCTTTTCCAGGCACCCACGATGAAGGCCGTCTTCATCCTCATCTTCATCCTGCCCATGTCCCCTCTTAAGCTGCAAAACATACAAAAGAATAAAAATAGACAATGTAATGTCCCTTAACCCCTTAAACACCTTAGCGCTCATTAACCACTATAGTCATTAAGTGGTTAACCCACCCTCACCCACCACTCGGGAGGCCTATACACCCTCCCCCACTACCCATCCCGTGAGGCCTAACCACCCACTACCCACAGGGAGGCCTACCCAGCCTGGCTTGGGGACAATACCCACTTCCCCCATCCCCATTAAACACAATAAACAGCACTATATTTAATAAATAATATATAACCCACCCCCTGTGCCCCCCCCATAAATACCTGATTTATTCTTTTACATACAGGGTTAATACCCCATGCCCATGGGAGTCCCCTGTGGCCCTGACAGGTGTCCGTAAGCCTCACAGTGCCCCAGCAAAAGGCTTCAAACAGGGACTGGAGGCCTATGGGTGGTACCCGCCAGGCGCCGTGGTCCACCAGGTGGGTGTCTGGGGGTCCCCGGGTCAGACCCACAGGTGTCTGAGGGTCCTCGGGTGGTTCCCACGGGGGTCTGGGGTCCCTTGGATGGTCCCTACGGGTCCACAGTGCCCCCACAGATGTGGGGCCACCGGTTCTTCCCCGCAGGTGTCCCCCGTGGACCCACCAGCCTGGTATCCATGAGCATCCGAGGAGACCTCAGGTGGTCTCCAGAGATCCCCGCAGACATAAGGAACCAACCCTGTATGTAAAAAAAATAAACCTGTCCTATACATTTAAATACATAAATACCACCCCCATCCCCACACACACACACATACAGTACAGTAATGGACAAAATAACTATTATCCAGATATGGATAATAGATTATTTGTCCATTATTAAACACATTAACTAGCATAATAAAATAAATACAGTTCTACTAACCTCATCAATATGAATTCTCTCCGCCTGCAAGTTCCCTCTGTCCTCCGTAGCCAAAGAAATACATAGCAAATACATTCTGGTGTCACTTAACCCCGTAATCACCTGATCGGTTAATAACCTCAAAGGTAATTAAGGGGTTAAGCCACCCTGGCCCGATACCCACCCTTACCCATTCATTTGTACAGTGGCTTCATCATGTATGTATGTATGTATGTATCTATGTATGTATGTATATATATATATATATATATATATATATATATATATATATATATATATACACACACATAACTCAACTCAAAGACTGCATCATTGATTTTAAGGAGCCTTTCTACTCATACACCAGAGAACATCTACCAGCAGCTTCAAGTGAGATTTGGACTGCAGGGTCTGGAGGCTGAGTGATCAGAGTTGGCGGTGATATATTTCACACACTGCTTGATTTTAACTTACCCTTGTGAGTGGATTTTCTACCCCCTCTTCCCCTTTCCCAATAAATGTACTGTATTATGCTATGGGGCTTGCGCTCTCTCTTTTTTCTTTTCTAATAGGTATCATCTGGATGTGTTTCATCCTATTTGAGAGCTGCCGGAGATCCCCTCATACCAGGACTATTTTTTTCCATTTAAGGATTTTCACTCAAGGACTGGTTTTTATATCAATTTCTCTTTTTGCTTGTATTTTATGTTATCACATGTTTTTGGAGTGTTGTCTTAAATTGTTTTTCACGAAATAGGAGCACATAATATATGTTATATATATTTATTTTAAATTGTAGTATACACATTTATAATTTTTAGTGATTTTGCCTATTTAGAAATATTCATTTAAATTATCATTAATAATATTTTTACACTATTTCAACACTTCTTATTTGGCACTTCTTCAATCCCTTTTCTTTTTCACACACATATATATATATATATATATATATATATATATATATATATACACAAACACACATACTATACATATATTCATACACATGATTAACCAATATACAAAGAAATGTTTAAGCATTCAAAAAAACATGCACAAATGAAAATAGCACATCTCCAAATCAATAAATCACATTGCATTTCAAAATTAAAATATTAGATAGCCACATTAAAAAAAAGAAAAACAATTCAAAATAAAATAATTCTCATCTACCAATCAATATCTAACAAATGGCAATCTCCCAATCGACAATCCAAACATTGAATTTTACAATGTATACATGATGCATATAATCTGTGCATCATGTACACTATGCAAATCAATGTTAACAATAAAATATTCCAAACAAAATACAATTCAATCCAAACAAGTATACTATTTAAACCAAGCAAGTAAACAGAAATATATTACCATTAATTAATCAAATCCGAAATCAATTACAATCCTATCCAAATCAATTACACAATAACCTATTTCAATCGTTAAACCAAACCATTCATAAAAAAGTTACCATCAGACAAAATAGAACTACCAAAAATAATCCACTATTAAAAAGCAAGCCACACCCTGAAATCAAGTACTGCAAAAAGCACCAAAAATTACATCTATCTACATAAAAAATTACATACACTCATTTGTAAGCATTGCTGCAAAATACATGTTAAAAACAGCAAAACAAGCATTTCCAAAACAATCATTTCTTACCCTGTATGTATATATCGATCTAGACATACATACATACATACATACATACATACATACATACATACATACATACATACATACATACATACTGTACATACATACAGTGGCAAGAAATGATAATCAAAATAAAAAACTATCACATGTAAAAAAAACAAACCTGTAAAAGTTAAAAAAAAATACATTTTTTTGGTTTACTTACCATTACTTGACCCACTCACCGACTCCCGTTGAACAGCTTACTCTCGAACCACAGCACAGGAACCCATAAAATAAAAAAACATTACAATCCACGTGTCTTCTTTGTAATCCTTTCCGTCAGTCTTGGGGTCTTCTTTTTTTCTTTACCTTCTTTGGGGTCTTCTCCATCTTCTTCCATCTTCTTACACCACGCCCTTCTTCTCTTTTTAGGAGGAGAGGTCTTCCATCCTCGCCGTCTGGCTTCAAAATGAGACGACATAGGCTTTTATAGGCCTATGACGTCACATTTTCGTCATATGGTTCCCACGGCCCTGATTGGGCTGTGAAAACCATGTGATTTTGCTGGGAAAAAAAAATTGATGATGTCATTTAAAGGAAATGACGCCAGCCAATCAGAATGGCTGAGCTTCATTTTCCTTTAAGATGACGTCATCAAAACAAAGATGGCCGGCGACACATGGTACGGTAGCCAATCAGAGCGTGGGAAATAAATATAAAAACTTGCTCATTCTTAGCTATGAGCCTACGCATGCTATGCTTCGATTATGTTGCCATGGTGATTTTCCCCTATAAATAGCTTCGCCTTTCTTCACCTGCAAAAATGTCCCTGACGAACTCCATAGCTGGAGGGAAATGTGCTTTGGGCACGTAGTGATGTTGTAAGACTGCTACTTGGAAGTCTTTTTATTTTAGTCTGACAATATTGCAGCTGACCAGCAGTTACATTACCATTTATATATATATATATATATATATATATATTATTATATATATTATATATATATATATATCTATATATATATATATATATTATATTATAGTATAATATATTCTATATCTTGATTAGAATTGATCGCCTTGGGACTTATACACGGGCACTCCTTCTAGTGCATGGGACTGGTGACTGATCCCACTCTTGCTGTGCCAGTCTATATATGTGTGTTTGTCTGAGTCTGATCACACTTGCACCTGTACCTATGCTGTTTAGGTGCTGTGGTAACTTTTAGTGTAGGGATTCATCACCATTACACTTCACTCAGACCAACAGGGGAGTACCCTGTCCTTGGTATATACCTCTATCAGATTGAGTTTGAGGTCATATTAAATGCATGGTAGTAACTCAATGCATCTAACCAGATATAATTACCATATGTTATTTTCTGGCGCAACTTAGATCTGGTCCTAGATGGTTAATAATACCATTGCTGCATCTGCCCTTTGTATCCAATATCATCAGTTGAACGTGCTATTTAGTGTTTAACTATTTAGATAAGGTGATAGGCAGTTTGTCAAACTTACTTTTAAACTTTCGTTACACCTACATTATCGGTAATATATGTTTTATGTAATGCCAATAAAAGTCATATTTTATGTGTAAGTGGTGTGCATGTAAGTGAATTTTCTACTGAGCACAATGTCTTGTGAGCTCATCATTTTTTCTGATTCACTTCAGTTCACAGTTTGCACCCACCTGTTAATTATCGATTACTATTTTTTCAATTAATTAGTATGGTTTCCAGTTGATCACTCCCTATTTCCCTTTTTTTTGTTTTAATGTGTTTAATAATGGACAAATAATCTATTATCCATATCTGGATAATAGTTATTTGCCCATTAATGTACTGTATGTGTGTGTGTGTGTGTGTGTGTGTGTGGGGGGGGGGGTATTTATGTATTTAAATGTATAGGACAGGTTTATTTTTTTTTACATACAGGGTTGGTTCCTTAGGTCTGCGGGGACCTCCTCGGATGCTCACGGGTACCAGGCTGCCGGGTCCAGGGGGGACACCTGCGGGGAAGAACCGGTGGCCCCACATCTGTTGGGGGCACCACGAACTTATAGGGACCACCTGAGGGCCCCCAGACCCCAGTGGGAACCACCTGAGAACCCTCAGACACCTGTGGGTCTGACCCGGGACCCCCAGACACCCGTGGGCCTACCTGTGGAGACCCCATTTGGGGCCCACAGTGACCCACGGAGACCACCTGGTGGACCACAGCGCCTGGCGGGGACCACTCGTAGGCCTCCAGACCCTGTTTGAAACCTTTTGCTTGGCCACTGTGAGGCTTAAGGACCCCCGTCAGGACCACCGGGGACTCCCGTGGGCCTGGAGTATTAACCCTGTATGTAAACAAATAAATCAGGTATTTATGGGGAGCGCAGGGGGTGGGTTATATATTATTTATTAAATATAGTGCCGTTTATTGTGTTTAATGGGGGTGGAGGGGTGGGGGAAGTGGGTATTGTCCCCAAGCCAGGCTGGTTAGACCTCCTTGTGGGTAGTGGGTGGTTAGGCCTCACGGGGTGTGTAGTGGGGGAGGGTGTATAGGCCTCCCGAGTGGTGGGTGAGGGTGGGTTAACCCCTTAATGACTATAGCAGTTAATGAGCGCTAAGGTGATTAAGAGGTTAGGGGACATTACATTGGCTATTTTTATTCTTTTGTATGTTTTGCAGCATCGGAGGGGACATGGGCAGGATGATGATGAGGATGCAGACGGCCTTCATCGTGGGTGCCTGGAAAAGGTAAGTGCAATATGTATTTACTGTATTTATTGTGACTCATGTATTTAAAATGGGCAAATTGTTCCCAATAAACATGCTATTGTGCCTTAACCCCTTCATGCTATTGTGCCTTAACCCCTTAACCCCTTCATTGCATTAGCGGATAGCCGCTAAGTTAATGAAGCTGTTTTAATGTATTTTTATTAATAGTGTGCGGGAGCAGGGGGTCCCCTGAGCTGAACCGCATTGATTTCTGGCTCAGAGACCCCCTGCTTCCCGAGTTACAGGCCCCGGTTTGGGGCATCGGTGCCATTGTCGCCGCCATCTTTATATCATCCACGTCGCGTCTTGGACGCTATAAAGATGGCGGTGACACTAGCCTCCGATGCCCCATGCCTGTAACTGGGGAAGCAGGGGATCTCTGAGGCAGAAATCAATGTGATTCCGCTCAGGAGACCCCCTGCTCCCGCACACTATTATTAAAATGTACATTAATGCAGCTTCATTACCATAGCAGATAGCCGCTACGGTAAGGAATTATTGTTTATTGATATGTGTGTTTTGACAGTAGTGTAGATGTGCAGGGGGTCTCCAGAGCTGAACCGCATTGGTTTCAGCCTCAGGGACCCCCTACTTCAGGAGATACAGGCCCCGTTATGGGCTGCCGGTATCCCCTGCAGAATTTAAATGTACCGGTCACGTGACGCGGAAGCTTTAAAAGTGCTGGGGATACCGGCACCCCATAACGGGGCCTGTATCTCCTGAAGTAGGGGGTTCCCGAGGTTGAAACCAATGCGGTTCCGCTCCGGAGACCCCCTGCTCCCGTACACTATTATTAAAATGTATTTATTTTGCGTACAACCGCCTGTAACAGCCTTGAATGGAGATACTATTAATCTCCATGCAAATGTTACATGCGGCTTTTTTTTCTATCAGCTATCGTACGTGAAGTTTCAGTGCGCTAGCAGAGGGAAAAAACATTGCACGCACGATAAGCCAGATTTTGGCACGTCCGATAGAAAATGCGCTCAAGGCCTTAGTGAATCGCGCCTCCGGCTTCACTTTTTATCAGACGTGCAAATTTTTTTCAGGCCAGCGTGAAAGTTAGTGCATAGCCCCCAAAATCACTTGGAAAACAGCTTTTTTAACGATCATTTGCACTCTGACAATCTATGGGGTAGCTAAAAAAATGCCAAAAACTCAAATGTTTTGCCTGCAACTGATATTCAGGTAGCTTCTAAGATGCACATCGCAACTTAAACCCGCATATTTTGTTTCGAGATCGGAATCGAGATAATGCATAGGAAGGATTATAATTTATTTTTACTACATAGGATTGAACCCTGCTTTAACTGTATATCATAAAAATAAAATTACTGTCCAGCTTCATTATCTTAGTGGCTAATCGCTTAGGTAATGAAGGCGTTAAATAGCAGTGCCCATTTTTTTGCTGGTGGAGGGGTTGGGTGAAGCTTGTAATTGCTCCAGGGTTTGTGGTTATGCCTCCTGGGAGACTTGTGGGAGAGGTTAATCCCATCATTTCCTTAGCGGTTACTACCCCTAAGGTAATTAAGGGGTAGACCTCTCCAGCTACGAATTTAGGATACCTTACCACCCATTCTGGGCCAAATGTCACCGTCATAGTTTCCCAACTATGAGTGGTAACCACTCTTTTACCATAGCCGATACAACTGCTAAGGTAAGTAAGGGGTTAACCCCTTTCGTGAGACCTAACCACCCACCTGGGGCAACTACCACCTTCACACACCCCCTTTACCACCAACACCACACAAAGTAATGGGCAAAAGCGTTTTAGCCATATATGGCTAATAGCGCTTTTGACCATTCAAAATAAACCAATAGCCAGAAACCCTATAGTAAATAAAAGTTGTACTTACCCCTGCTAGGATGAAAGCTGACCTTGTCCTCTTCCCCCTCCTCTTCTGTAGCACCAACATTTTCATTAAACACTACAGTAGCTACTTGTCAGTAACCCTTTAATTACCTTAGTGAGTAGTAACCGCTATGGTAATTCAGGGGTTAACACAACTGTGAGGCAAAACAACTCTCCCGGAGGTAAATACCCCTAGGCCCGCCCCCCTCTACCCCTATTACCACATACACAAATGGGGAATAGTCCTATTAGCCAAATATGAGTAATAACACTTTTGCCCATTTGTGATGCGTAAATAAAAAAATACACAATGAAATAAAATACACATTACAATATATTACAAAAGAAACACTAGCCAAGAAACCCATTACAAAAGAAACACTAGCCAAGAAACCCTCAATGGGGACATAGATAGTCATATTGGCAAGCAATGGACACCCTAAAAAATTACATTTCATTAAACAACACATTACAATACAATTAAACTAAACAGTAGTCAAAAAATGCATTGATTGTTACTATGGGTGCATATGCCCTCAACAGGGGCACAGATAGCCACGTTAGCAATACATTTGCACGCTGAAAAAAGACATTTAAATTAAAACACATTACAATATAATTAAACTAAACAGTAGCCAGAAAATGCATTGATTGTCATAGTGGTTAGCTATGCCCTTAACAGGGGCATAGATTGCCAATGTGCTATCAATGGTCACTCTAAAAAAATCACAAAATACAATAAATGTGCCTCTTACCCTTGCCAGGATGAAAGCTTTCATCCTCCTCATCCAACTGTGGTACCAACAACTCTTGACACATGAAGCAATGATCCTCAGCTTGAAGAACAGTATGATTTACAGCCCACGATCCTCAGTTGCTTGAAGAGGAGTCACAGGTGAGTAGATCTTCTTATCTACTTTCTTCTCTACTTTCTTCAACAAGTGCAGGAGATGTTTTCTCCCTGTCTTCTTCCTATCAAATCAGATGTGACAGGCCTTATAAAAGGCTTGTGACGTCACATTTGACAGACACATGGTGCAATGCACAATGGAATTGGTGGACGTACCATTTGTTGCCTTCCCTTTTTGGGTGATGTGACATCACCTTAAAGGGAGGGAAGCATATCCCTGATTGAATGGCTTCCCTCCCTTTAATGTGAGGTTGTATCACTCCAAAAAAAGGGCAGGCATCACATGGTACATCCACCAATCAGATTGGTGGATATACCATGTGATTCCATCAAGTTTGTTAGAGAAGTCATTCTCTGCCAAACGTGATGCCTAGACATATGGTACATCCACCACTCTAATTGGTGGATGTACCATGGGTCTGTTAAATGTAACATCACAGGCCTTATATAAGGCCTTTCACATCTCAATTGACAGGATGAACAAGCCGAATCAACAATTCCTGGACCTGTTCAAGAGAAGAAAAAAAAAGAAGAAAAGAATGAAGATCTTCTCACCGGTGACTCATCGTCAAGCAACTGAAAATCATGGACTTCTGAGCATCATGCTGTTCTTCAATATCATGATCATTGCTTCGTGGGTCAAGAGCTGTTGGTGCCGCAGTTAGATGAAGAGAATAAGTCTTCATCCCAGCAAGGGTACGAAACACTTTGATTGCATTTTATTTAATTGTCTATTTTTATTTAGGATTCCCATTCTTTACCAGTGTGGCTTTTATGCTCCCATTTAGAGCATCGATAATTAAATTGACAACCAATGCCTTTTTTCACCACTGTTTGTTTTTATTTTATTGTAATGTGGATTTTTTTTTGTAATTTCTTTTCTTTGAGCTTGCCCATTGGGTGTCAATGTGGCTATCTCGGCCCCCATTGAGAGTATAGGAAACCACAGAGACAATCAATGTGTTTATTTCTAGTGTTTATTTTTTAATGTCTTGTAATATTTTTTTTCATTAGTGTATTTTTTTTACAATCACAAATGTGCAAAATAACTATTAGCCATATTTGGCTATCAAGGCTTTTGCCCATTTGTGTGTTTGGTGATGGAGATAGGGGAGTGGGGGAAGAGAGTGGTTCCCCTGTGGAGGGTGGTTAGGCCTCCCGTGTGGGTAGCGGGAGGGGTTAAGCCCTAAATTAACATAGCGGGTACTACCCACTAAGGTGATAAAGGGTTTACTGGCCAGCAGTTAGTGTTTTTAGTTAAATGTTGGTGCCACAGAAGAGGAAGTTGAAAGGAGGATGAAGATGGCCTTCATCCTGGCAGGGGTAATTACTCATTTTATTTACTATAAATTGGCTGTAAAGTGGTTTATTTTTAATAAACCACGGTGCCCTGTGGAGGGTATAGATAACAGAAAGGGGTGATCGGGCACACAATCAATGAAGCACTATAATGTCACCTGCCGGTGCCCACGGACCAAGGGGGGTCATCCTGCCAGGTCCCCAAGTGGTATCAAGGTAAAGAGAATAGTCCAGGCACACAGTCTTATCACAAAGTACAAACTTTAATCCAGCATAAATCCAACGTTTCAACTGCACACAGGCAGTCTTTGTCAAGATCCACCTTGACAAAGACTGCCTGTGTAAAGTCAAAACGTTGGATTTATGCTGGATTAAAGTTTCTACTTTGTGATAAGACTGTGTGCCGAGGGTATAGATAACAGTAACAATCAATGTACTATATTAAATGGCTACAGTATTTTTTGTATTTTATGTCGCTCTCATTTGAGCTTAATAGCAACACACAACCCTTGAAATGCTGACAAAAATATTGTAAAACTGTAGTAGGTAACATTTATTCATAATGCATATAAAGATATTTGAGAAACAGTGAGATATTCAGACAAATAATGTTTCTTTAAAGGAATACATTAATTGGTTAATTATATTTTATAACCAATTCTTGAGATGTTAAATAAGAAATGTAGATTATACAAAGGAAAGGAAAGTAAGGAAGAAGTAGCTAACTCATGGTTAAAAATAGTGTAAGCTTTCCTGACCACAAAAATACCTCTACTGGCAGATTATATACAAGTATTTAGTGTATGTTCAGCTCTTGCTCTTCCGTAATGTTGCTAATACCTTTTAAAAAAAATATTTTTACACAGTAATACTTTAGTCCAGAAACTGAAAGTAATCATTAGTTGTCTAGAAACTGTGTTACCACTTTTTTCCCCATGTGGCCACTATTTTGGTTGTAATGTTGACTCAATTAATTGATCTTTACAGGGAGTTCTGAAGCTGTGGAAGGCCACCCACCTATAGATCTGGATTATTATCTTATCTCACTAATTTTTTGCTTGGTTCTCCTTCTCAGGACAATCCATATTTTCTTAAGATCTGGGATTTTGCGAGGAGCATTTCCTAATTAATGTATATTTGCATTTAGGTTTTGCCTCGTTTTTAGAGTATCCATTTCCCAAAGCCCACTCACAGCACAAACTGCATTTGATTCTTCCATGACAGTTTGATCAACAAGTATATGTGTCTGTAAATATAAAGAAAAACATTGTAAGCATTTGATTGATTCTAAACTTCATCCCTCAAGGGCCCCTAACAGTCCAGGTTTTTAGGGTATCCCTGCTGGAGCACAGGCAGCATAATCAGTGGCTCAATCAGGTTGACTTAGGCACATGTACTAGGGCAGGGACATTCTTGAAAACCAGGCCTGGTAGCAGTCCTTGCGCATACAGTTGTGAATAACTATAATATGTCATATTATATTCTATTTTGTACACATTATGGTTTACACTTGAAAGCTTCAGTAGGTATACTTTTCTTTCTTTGT
The DNA here is from genome assembly GCA_036426205.1 of Ascaphus truei. Taxonomy (NCBI): domain Eukaryota; kingdom Metazoa; phylum Chordata; class Amphibia; order Anura; family Ascaphidae; genus Ascaphus; species Ascaphus truei. Next base: position 83,683 of record WSYH01000447.1, read on the forward strand.
GATAGAGACTGATGAAGGCACATTGTTAGACATGCATTTTTTAGAGCAAATTAATAGATGTTGTAATGACTAATATCTCACACTTATGATAACTATGATTTCCCACCACAGGCACTTCAGCATCATTGATGCTTCTTTGTGGCAATGTAGTCAATGAAGAGATTATTAAGCTAAAGTATCTGTAATTTGAATTATTTAGAGCTGCAGCAGTGTAAGCTTGTGATACATTGATTTGAGGGGATGGGACATGTGGCGATGGACATTTTGTGAATACATATTTGTAAGTAGAGATGACCAAATTACTCACCAACATTTGAATTTGCTTTCATTCACAAGTGTGAATATTCAGGGATTTATAAGAAAGAAAAAAAAATGTTGATTCTCTTTCATTCTCTCTAAACCTATATTTCATGGCCTGGAAAAATCGAATGTTTAGGATGAATTTGCAAATAGCGGGCACTGATGGAATTTTATATATTCACATGCATTTGTTAACAAAAACCACACCGGCGAATATTTGTCAGTGGTGTGAATATTATCAAAAATGTGTGTAAATATTCGTGAGCTGAATTTTGATACATCTCTATTTGTAGGTATATTGACTGCAGCATTGTTTAGAGTCGGATTTTGTGACATAAATGTAGCATCTTAAAAGGGATGGCTAAAAAAAGATTGCAGTGGCACATTCAAATTGAATGCATGCAATTTAATTACGAAGGTTTGGAACAAAACGTGGCTGCTGTTGTTGGTGTGCTTGATGTGATTGGTACAGAAATGAGAGATGGCCTTTGCATGTACATATAATTAGGATAAAAATAATAATAATAATAATAATAATAATAATAATAATAATAATAATAATGATAATGGTGTGTGCATCTGGGTTTATGTTAAAAATCATTAATTGCTAACTTTATAAAAAATGAACATGTCATATTGAAACAAAATCAGCCCATATATGTATTGTATAATATTAATATATTTTATATTGTAATATTATTAAAGACGAACATTGGCTAAGACTAAAGTGCATAAATCATATGATGCCTTTAGGAAATCTGTCAACTGGGATTACTTGAAATATAGTTTGACGTCTAGGATGTGCAAAAATATTACAAAGGCATAGTTCCATGGGCATACTGTATGTATAAATGTGACTGACAGGTACTCACAGGAAGCAAATATAGTGACACAAAATTATGGAAGATTGGATTGGGGAAATATTAGAAGATATGGGGACCTAGAACATCTAAACAATCTTCAATAAGCAGTTGATATAAAATATAAAACAATTAGAATAAATTAAAATAGATTATTATGGACCACATGTACTCAACATTTTTCTGCACTAGATGCCTTCTGTCATTGGAAGAACCATGTTCAAGTTAATAGGCTGTGAGGTGTTTGGCAATTCAAGGAAGATGTCTTATGGCAGAAGACTACTGTAATTAGCAAATATGTGCCTTTATCTGAATGAAAAGCAGCCGTTTTATTTAAGGTGACATATTTTGTGTATAAAATTAAACGATGCCGTGTGATGTATTTACAACAAAACCTTACTATTTTACATTTTTGCTTTGAATCATGCCAAACATTTGAAATATGATGAAGAAATATATGTTTCAGGCAGAACTCCCTTGGTAATGTAGTTTAATGCTAATACTGTATATGTGTGGTGCAGCGGGACCAAAAACGAGGCCCTATCCTTTTAGGATTCAAAAGTTTCCCAGCACTCATTAGAGACACCATATAGAGTCAGCAAGAGTTTGGCAAAAAAAGAATATATTACTGAGAAATTATAATACAAAATGAAAACACCATCACAAAGTGGATATAAAGTGCATACAGTATATGTAACACCTCTAGCCCTGGCCAATAGAAGAGGGGCCTCACCAAAATGTCTCACAGTCACCTAAAGTGATATTGCTGACATGTACTGTAGGTGATGCTCAGAGGTCTTTTACCTTATCTCTCAGACTGTTGGACTTCGTGCAGGGCTGGTATAGTGAGCAATAAAGAGATAGATGGCGCCAGGAACTTTTCTGTAGTTTTATTGAAACAGGAACACACATATAACATCTTCCTTAGGGATGCTCAGGCAGCAGTCCCCAAAGAGGTACAGTCTTCCACTTTGTGTTGCACAGAAGCACTCTCTTCCGTAACAGCAATTCCTTCCTCACTGGAATCTTTAGGCAGGGTACACATTACATAAGAGTCCACACCCTATCACCTCTGACAGAACCATGAGTATCCTTCCCCCTGGTAATTCTAAGGTGATACTCCCTGGCCCTTGCTTACAGAATCTTCTCAGGAGTACCTGTCCATTCCCTCTTGTGGGTGGAACTTGCTCAGAGCCATATGAAGAGGACCTATCTTTAAGAGTTTATTTCCTTAGCTGGAAAACAACACTAGCACATGGAGTTACAGACTAACATGACTTTCATTGTATTTACAGTTGAGATCCCCTTCACACTAGTCCACTAAGATTTTTCCCCTACCCCTGTACAGTAGCTATGCAGACTAAGTGGAGGGCTTAACCTAGCTGAGTCATCCCCTATGTGGTGACCCTTCTAGCATATTCCTGAAACCAGAGGCTAGCTAATCACCTGTCTATATAACTTGCAACATGAAATTAGTTACATGAAATTATTTACATGCAACCTGCAACATTATACTGGGCCTATATTTAACTCATTAACTCCCTGTAGGAACCCAGTAAGATAACTTAGCAAACCTAAAGGTGCTACATTTTCCCCTCAGTGAAAATCCTCATTGTCCCTGTTCGAGGCACACAAATAGATAACATTTTTAAAACACATACAATAAAATTGGAACATTAGCAAAAGCACATACCCACGGTATGCAATGGATTAATACTAACATTACAACCCCTCACAGCTAGATATACATAAAATAATTACTTTCTGTGTACAATATGTCAACGTAACTTAACATTTGGATGGACAGAGTACAGTATAATATTACTTAATACATACAGTATGCATGTAAACTTTAATGCACACATAATACATACATAATATTCTTGTTGACTGACAGGCAACCTCCAGAGAGGAACTTTACAGACCAGCATGATAGAAACCAGACATTGTATTCTCCTAACATGGATCATACTGGGCTGACCTGGACAACTCACACATAAAGGAAATCAGTAATAGTGTGCATGGTAAGGTTTACACACCATACCTCCTTTACTATCAGGGACTTCCAAAACATATAATCTATTTTTGCCCCTGTAAGAGATGTTTGCAGAGGTTCATATAATGGAGACCGATTAGGGTGAAATTATATCTTGGCTTTATTGAGCCTGTTCCTTTATCAGGCAAAACAACAAAATAACATACCCCTATCCCTTTGTAAGGGCTAACTTACTTCCCCAGACCCTATCTGCAGGACTGGGTGGATATTCCCATTTCCAGCCTATCACCCCAAAGTCTCTGGAAGTGCCTTAAGCAGATGGCCCACCATGTCAGTCTCTGGCAGGTTCCTGGGTCCTCTGAATCAAGGAAATATAGGTCTCTGGGTGTCTGGATGTCTTGAAGCTCCTTCTGAGAGACTTTAAGATCCATACGTTGTAGACAGCTTTTTGAGAGATGTCCAGCTCCTCAGCGAGACTGTTAAGTTCCTTATTAGAGACTTCCATTTCTGTGCGGCAACTGCTGATCTCTTGGTGTGAGGCATCCAGTTCTATGCGGAGTGTATGAACCTCATTCTGTGATATGTCCACCTCTGTCCGGATACTGTTGATCTCCTGGTGTGAGTCATTCAGTTCTATGCAGAGTGTATGAACCTCATTCTGAGAGACTTCCATCTCTCTATGGCAATCGCGAACCGCTTGCTGAAAGACTGTAATCTCTTTCAGTGCCCCCATACTTTTGTTACAGATAAGCAATCATTCTGTCAGACTTGCTCTGCTTTTCATCCATGACGGTAATAGTAGTGTTCGCAGTATCTAGAGCCGTCCTTTGATCCTCCAATTCGGTCTTGGCTGCAGAGTAAATTGCTAGCAAAGTCTTATGTTGCTTAGCATTATTTTCTCTCTCCGTTTTCAATTCTTCCCAGATCAGTTCACAATTATGCCTGGCAGCTTGCAGTGCATCTTAAGGGCTGGTCAAGGGATCGTCACTCACTGGTTCCGGCTCCACGTCCCTGGTATGTTGGTTGAGGGTTCCTCACTGTTGGCACCAAACAGACACTTCTTTGTGTTACACAACTCCTGCCTTGGGCCCTCTGGATATTCTATCATCCGTGTGATGAATCCTTAATTTTCTCTAGGCAGCAGGTCATTTCGGTCCCCCTTTTTCTCAGTGGGATCTATGGACATGCTGTTGCTTCCCTGGTAAGTGAAGTACCCCTTTTCTTTTTCTGCCTTTTTGTTTTGGATGACTATGTCCAATCCAGGATACAGGGTTCTCCATCTTTATTTGAAACTTCATCAGTTTCACTGTATCTGCCAGGCTTTTCTTGCAGTTGCATTAGCTGGCAACTGCAAGAAATTCCGAAATTCCGTATTCAGTGATCTGCTGCTCCTGCTCTTTCTGCTGTCGATCACATTCATCATCATAGAGACCGGTCTTTTCGGTGCGTAAAATATGTGTATATATATATATATTTGTGTGTGTGTGTGTGTTTGTGAGTGTGTGTGTGTACTATATTCTCACCGGGCAGACGTCCAGCAAAAACGAGGCAGCACACATAGGTAAAGTAATTTCAGGTTTGTATTAAGGTAAGTGGCACCCATTCTGACGTTTCGGTCCTCTCAAAAATACCTTTCTTAAGGGAGTGCACAGACACAGTGATTGAGACATACATATATACCAATGCCCAAATGCTGCACCAAGACAAACAAAGCAATTAAACAATCAATTAAACAATCACACGATCCAGTGCAGCTGCTTTCAATTGGTTGTTAGGCTGAAGGCTTAATTAAGAGAAAAGCCCCATATATTCCAGAATCCACTGTGGAGTATCTGCCAGCTGATTCCCTGCTACCAGCTTTCTCAATGTCTCTGGTTGCTGTGGAGACCAGTCTGATGTTGACAGAACTCTGTGCATGCGTGGCGCTGTACCGCGGCCAATGTTACAACTCAGGAGACAGCAGTACTGTGAATCGTGGAGGATACTACAGGGGTCTTATGTAAGTGACGGAGAATGTGAGGGGATGGGTAGACAGTGTTGCAGCTATGGGATGGAATGGGACAAGATAACGCTGGAAGCTAAAATTCCAGCAATAGTTCTCTGAGCCTTAGGGATGTCCCATAAGATCCATATTAGATGATCTTAATCTCCACAGCTGGATCAGCCTCTATATACATGGGAAGGGACCGAGATCAAAAAGTAGAGGTGACTAATGGGAAGCATCCTAGTTTGAAGTCTTCATTGAGGCCATATGGAGCCATAGTTTTTAGTTCAAAATTCATTTTGACCTCAAGCTGTAGTAGAAATGTATTTCTATCTCCACCCCATGAAGGGGTGTTAGCCTGAAGAATCGGCATACATCTCATTGCAGCCAGACTGTGTCTGTGTTTTCTAAAGTGCCTTGCCACAGGTAAGCATTTGAGATCCTCTTCTATACTGTTGTCCTGAAGTGCTTTTCTAATGGTGGATCTGTGGGTAGCCATTCTTTCCTTCAGCTTCCTGCTCGTTATATATATATATATATATATATCTATATCTATGATTATTAATATATATAGTTATATATCTATATAACGACAGGAAGCTGAATACCTTATATATACACATACACATACACACAACAGTCCAACAAGAAAAGTCTCTTATCTGTTTCTGTTGTTGTAGCTGTAGGGGATATATTTTCTGCTCTCCTGGGTCAGCACCCTTGTGGTCTATGGAAATGTCTGTGTCCAGGTGTAGAGATCTTGTCTCCTTGTCTTGCTTCAGCATACAGTCCTTCTACTGTATGTGCATCAAGACATCATCTTTTCCTCAGGTCAGCCCAGTTGTGGGTTAAGGAAATATCTGGTTTGTTTTCCTTCTCCTTATATCAGCCCACTTGTGAGCTAAGGAATCTCTCTCCTGTGTCTCACATGAGGCTTTTTACAGAGCTCTCATTAGTCCAGGTGGAGACTAGTCAATTGAGTGGCCGCAATTAACTAACAGAAACCTAAGAGGGGTAAATGCCACTCCCTGCTAGAGTGCTCCTTTGACAGGAGGGGGAGCAGACGGTCAGCCGGCCATCACACAGCTGACCTCGTGTCCCCTAGGCGAGCGAGCTCTCAAGGTCATGGATAACTGACCTTGCCCACTCGTACTCCCCCCGGGGTCAAACTGCCCAGCTCCCAGTCTGGCAAGAACAAGCACCTACCCCCCAAGAGCCTCTGCAACAAAGGCAAACTGGTCAACAACCCCTCCTGCTCGGAACCTCATTCCTTTCATTTTCAGCATTTCATACTGCAACAGAACAAAGAGACATTAACACCGCATACAATACACATGTTCACCTTACAATGGCACTGCTAGACATTTCGCTGCCGGTTGTTACATGATTGTCCTGCACTACCTAAGGGGATGGGTGGGTGGGAATCATCTGGCGGACAGCAAAGAGGCAACGCTGCCCGCCAGTCTGGCCTTATATGGGCCCCCTGGAGACTCCTCCCTGGGCGGGGGAGGGAGATGTGAGGGAGGGCCAGCGAGGGGAATGCAAGCCTCCCCCTGTCATAAGACCCCTCCGCCTAAGCCTAGGGGGCCGCTATCTCTCTGCTAGATTCTCAGAGATCTGAAGCTGCTTTATTTAAACAGGGATAAGTCCCTGTTACATGTCCCTTTTTTCTTGAACACGGTGTCGTTTCACTAAAAATCAAAAACTATCTACTTTAAAAAAGAACTTGTATTTTTTAAATAATGCAATTAACATATTTACATTATCATTGATTACTTGAAGGCTACCTAACCATCAATTTTTTTGTTGCTGCTATTTCTATAACATACAGATGTAGCAGACTTTATTGTACCTGTTAACGCAGGCACGTTATTTAACAGTAGTGTAATTGAAAACAACGATTAAGGAGATACCACAAGTGTTACCTAACGCTATATTTTGTGTGTTAACTTGGGTTAACGGGTTAATAACGATTTCTACATCTGTCTTAGATGAATCCTATTCATATTAAAGTATGATCTGAATTATTACAGCTTCAGTATTTTTCAAATAATTGTCTTTATTAAGAATGTACTACAGAAGATAAAACAAAAACAATAATGATTTATTCCTAATTATGATAGAGGACACTGTTAATATTAACATTTATCTATGCTATACCTGTTCAATAAATGCTACAGCATATGCTAACTTAAACTGAATATTTTTACAACACGTATTTACAATTGAACCAAATCAGTGTTGTAATGGTCAGCATTGTATTGCAATGCAAATTGAGGCTTTTCCTTTTCATAACAAAAAAGACTAAGGAATATACAGAGTATCTATTTTTCCATGCATACTTGGCTTTCATGTACATATTTGTCATTCAAGGGGAATGGCAAAGTCTAACACATATTTTCTCAAAATCAATTCTCTTGCCAATAGGTTGAGAAATCCACATACTAATTCAATTTGTACAAATACAGTTTAATGGAAGGATTTTTAAAACTGGTTTCATATGCAGCATAATTTCTCCTGTCTTTTACACATTGCCACAAAAAACAAATGCCTTTCAGTTATAATTCACTTTGAAATAATGAATGTCAAAACAAGGGGATGTTGATAAATAATGCTGCTTTGACCCAAAAATCAAGAGATTTCAATTAGAGTAAAAAAAAAAAAAAAGAATCCAGCAAATATATTACTTGTGTCAGGCTTGCTTTACGTAGGAATAGGTTTATAACTTTCTGACACTTTTTTCCCCATTGTAGTTATTGTAAAGTCTAGTAGATATTACCACTTCAGTGGTCTAATCTGCTAAACTTTTAATATATCTGTGATTTAAAGATTTTGGAAGTTGGATCCTGATCAATAACGCCCTTATGTCAAACTGCTTTAGCCTTCCCACTAATTTATTTTTTCAACAGTTATGCATTTAGGATAGAATATATTTTTATATGCATTTTTTGAAGATGTTTAGTCCGCAGTTTAAAAACTTGTACACATTACTGTAGTTGTTTTCTGTTTTGGAGATATACTGACCTAAAACATTTTTGCTGTAAATTTTTTAAAAAGGCCTTCACTGTAAGTTTAAAAAAAAAAATGCATATATATTCAATGCAATAAGATACCTTACAATACAGCTCATTCCAGCAAATAAGCAGTAAAGTGTCTTCTGGGTGCCAGACAGTCTTATGGCTGTGCACCAAATAGTAAAAATTATCCCGTACGCACTGTATACTCTGTGGCATTTGTTATTTTCATTTGTGCAGTAAAGTTTTATTGAATAAATTTGTTAATTTTTAAAATATTTTTTCATTTAAAAATGGTGGAAAGCTTGCTGCATGGCTAGGTTATTTTATCTAATCACAATTTCAATATATAATGGTAAGTGAAACTTAACCTTAACCAACTGCTAGAACCAATTCTATAACACACCTAGTTTAAGTTATCAAAATAGAGCATTGTGGTCTCACATGTATGCATAATTCATATTTGTTTAGTGAAAAGCATGGTATTTCAGTAAATTTTGCATAGTTTAGCATATTTGTTATATTTACTGTGTCCTATTTAAAAAACAGCTTCAAGAAATGGTCAAAATACGTAACGATGGCATTCATTTTACAAGTTTAATTTAAATTGTTATTAAAATTAGTAGTAGTATTCATGTATTATATTTTACCATGCACAGTATTTTTACGTTTATTTAACACATTTCCAAATTAAAATTAAAATATTGCAAATGTACAGTAAAAATGTAATTTTTTTTAATAAAGCAAGATGTTAGTATTTTGCAATCCCCTTGGGCTATTCAGACATCATTTACACTCCAGTTGTATTTTACATTCCTTCGGCAATGTATTTTAATATTTTTCGTCTGTTGATTACATAAATATTACATTCAATGAATCTTGCATGTCTTTCCCTACTCAATTTGATGGTATTGTGACACTAATTGATAAGAATACATTTTGTGAGTAGTCAAGCAAAGAATTTGGATAAGAAAACACAATATCTTGACATAGGATTTTCACTGTGAAGCTTTATTATTTCTATGAACTGTTATGGTGCCTACCCTGCATTTTTTGATACTTAGTAGATTTAGTTTTTTTTCCATCTTTGCTGATAGGAGTCTGAAATACATTGCAGGGTCTCCTGGTAGCAAAAGGGTTAAAAGTACTCAATGTTACAGATGCTGCCAGTTTATTCTCTTCAGGCAGTGTGCTGCCACAAACTCTTTTCAGGCAGATCACTGCAACAAACTACAGGGCCTAGAGTCACAAAGGCCTGTTTTCCAAATCATTTACAGACGTTATTTTCAATGAGGTTAACTCATATTCACAAAGCTAATTACAAGAACGACCATTGTATATCTCATTAGCATGGGCGTAAGAACATGTTAAGTCAGCACTGCCTCACATTAGCTTGAAATAGCATGACTTGCGTGAAGTATCTCTTACTTGAAGTTAGTGTTATTCCCATCCAGACCCTAAAATATGGGATTCTCTGAGTAAACTGGCCTTTTGGTGCTGGTGGACTCAGGTACCTACAGTATCTGCCCCTTTATGTCAGACTTTCCCTGAATGACCATGGGCACATGATGAACTCTTATTGCTTAGCAGTCAGACTGATCAAAGGCTCCTGTTGCTTTATTTGTTGTCCAAGCTCTTCATGAATTGTACAGCTCAACCCCGTTATAGCACGATCCACTACAACGCGGTTTTGCTTATAACATGGTCTGAGCGTGGCTCCCGTTTACATTTTTGTTTTTTGGCAAACTTTAAACACACTCATGTTTCTTCCAGACAGTGAAGGGAAAAGCCACAGAGATGCAGAGCAGCAGTGTTTTAATAGTCAGAATGCTCACAAGCTGTGCTGGGGACTCCAACTACAGTATATACTGTAAGTATGTGTGGGTCTGTGTGCATCTTTTTACATGCATGTATACATGTGCATATCCGTGTATATCATTTAGTTATGTCACTGTCTATTTTCAATGCACCTGTGTGAATATGTCATTGTGTGTGCATCAGTGTGTGTCTGTTCTGTGTGTACTGTGTATGCATGGGTTGTTTATGTGTGTGCCAGGGTATGGAAAGGATTTTGTGCAGTGGCATCAAGTGCAAGCTTTAGTGGAATTATGTGACAGATGGCCCCATTAACCCCTTCACTCCATGGGTGCAGAAACACCCCCTTAACAACCAGGAGATTCCTTCTCCACATAAGTGGTTTCTCTTTTTTGAGGGTCAGAGCAATAGGGACTTACATTGTACAGTCAATAGATGTAATTGTTGGGTACAGAAGTCTCTTTACTCCAAAGCAAACTAAGTTTATCTCTTGGAAGTACAATATCTAGGTTATACTTTGTTTTTTTAGTTCAATGTGCTCCAGCAATGCCATTTTAATCTACAAATATAATAATATTGCCTTCTACACACACTAGACTATCTCTGTGTGATTTTGGGCAAATCTCTTCATATGCAGTTTCATTATGACTTTCCTCAATCCTTCTTTTGAAGGTTTCCATAAAGAGTAGAGCACCAGATACTATATGTGTCTTTAAGATCCCCTGCATAAATACTGTATAAAATTGCTCTTCAAATCTAAACATAACAATTTCATAATATGTGGCCCCCGAGCACTGTGTTACAACAGGATTCAGCTGTAATAATTAACCATATTACTTATAACATAACTAAGGAATAACCCCCTAAATATGATTCATACGATGTTTTGACAGAGTAGAGCTATCAGTAACCCATTCCTTTCTAAATATGGGCAACACAATTAATATAAAACCAACCAATATCATTGCAGAAACAGTATATATATTACATATTACATATCTAATTTTTCTTAAAATAGAAATGTATAGCTTACTCAAGTCTCACAAATTGTATCATTTATATATATATACTAGCTGAGAGACCCGGCATTGCCCGGGAGTACAATTTTCCACTCCCCCTGTCTGTTTCTCCACTCTCCCCTCTCTGTTTGTGTTCCCCCCCTACAGTGTTCTACACACACACACACACACACACACACACACACACACACACACACCTGCCCCCCCTCCTGTCCACTGTCACCCTCTCCTGTCCACTGTCCCCGTCCCCTCCTGTCCACTGTCCCCGTCCCTCCCCTCCTCCTGTCCACTGTCCCTCCCCCCACCCCATCTCCTGTCCATTGTCCCTCCCCCCACCTTTTCCTAGCGGGAAATTTCACTCACGGGCAACGCCGGGTCTCTCAGCTAGTATATATATATATATATATATATAAAAACACACACACGCACACAAAAGGAAGCACATGCTCCTTGTGCAATAACTAAAAATAAAAAATATATAGTGACAAGTTCCTACTCTCAAGATATCAGATGGTATTGCGCAGTATCAGCACTCAAAGTGTAAACAGGGATAGCCAGATCAGCAGATGACATCAGGAAAAACCACTTGAGCAGCTGCCCTCCTAGCTGCTGCAGTAGAGTCCACAGTGGATGAAAAGGATTCTGTGGAGACGATCGAATAGGCCCCGCACCCACACCTCTCAGCATAAAATTCTGCTTCTCCTGCTCAATCAGGAGGTAAGACAAATGTGCTCAGCTTTCGAAAAAGTCCGCACTGTGACCATATGTTCACGTCCTCCACGTTCCAGCGTGAGGACGTCTTCAAAAGCCCTACGCGTTTCGTCACACTAGAAAACGTGACTTCATCAGGAGATCTCCTCCCCCCCCCCCCCCCCCCCCCATGACTTTTCAAACTCTGAGCACATTTGTCTGTACCTCCTGATTGAGCAAGAGAGGTGTGGGTGCTGGGCCTATTTGATCGTTTCCCCCAAATCCTCTGCATCCACTGTGGACTCTACTGTACCAGCAAGGAGAGAAGCTGCTCAAGTGATTTTTCCTGATGTCATCTGCTGAGTGGAGAATCCTGCATTGCTGATCTGGCTATCGCTATTAGTACTTTGTGCGCTGATACTGCTCAATCCCGTCTGGTATCTTGTGATTGGGCACTTGTCACTTTTTTGTTTTTATTGTATTACATTTATTGCATAATGGGGCGTTCGCTTCTTCCTGTAATTTTTTACATTAATCTCTACTTTGTATGCTGTGCAACCACGAAGACGGATCGTTTTCAAATAATAAACATAACATGTCCCATCAAGATACAGAACAGCTATTGTGTGTGTATATGTGTATATGTGTATATGTGTATATATATATATATCACTTGTGAGCACATTCACATGTCTTAGACAGGTCTGCAACCCTGCTTTTCGCCATTATCACCTAGCATACAGTGCTTCCACTGCAGCAAGGGATTCTGGGAAATGACATGCAAATGAGCACACAGTGCCACCGTTTGTCTTAGATCCATTATTACATGGAACCCTAAAGCCAATGCTCGCTGTTTTAACACAGTTTTTAAACATAGCCCGTGATCAGATGCAAAGCTGGTTAACCCACACACAGACAGCTGTTTCAACCTTTTGGGTCTCATCAGTGTGATGTTGGTTGTACTGGCTTTTAAATTTAAGACTTGGGTAGGTTTTCACCACACATTATTTAAGTTATGGTGGGTGAAAAGGTGACTGAAAACCCTCCACCGTATTGCATATAGCATATAAAAATATTACTTGTGAGCACATTCACATGCCTTAGACAGGTCTGCAATCCTGCTTTTTGCCATTATCACCTAGCATGTAATAATGGCTTTAAAACAAAAGGTGGCACTGTGTGCTCATTTGCATGTCATTTACCAGAATCCCTTGCTGCAGTGGAAGCGCTGTATGCTAGGTGATAATGGCGAAAAGTAGGATTGCAGACCTGTCTAAGATATGTGAATGTGCTCACAAGTGATATAGATAGATAGATAGATAGATAGATAGATAGATAGATAGATGGATAGATAAAGCAGAAAATAGCCGTGTTAGTCCAGTTGCGATAGTGCAGAATAAATGAGTTCTTCAGTATTAGATGATACCTTTTTTATTGGACTAACAATTTATGTCATAGGACAAGCTTTCGAGAGTTCTCCTCTCTTCTTCAGGTCAAGCAATACTGATTTACACAAGAATCAATGGCTAAAACAGCTTCCCCTCCCCACCTTTCTTTGACACTGTCTCCTGGCTTCAAACACTTAACACCCTACCTTATCTACAGTAAATATCTGTTTTTTTTTCCTCTCTCCACACTGCTTTAGCCATTGATTCCTGTGTATATCAGTATTGCTTGACCTGAAGAAGAGAGGAGAACTCTCGAAAGCTTGTCCTATGACATAAATTGTTAGTCCAATAAAAAAGGTATCATCTAATACTGAAGAACTCATTTATTCTGCACTATCGCAACTGGACTAACACGGCTATTTTCTGCTTTATCTATCCATCTATCTATCTATCTATCTATCTATCTATCTATCTATCTATATCACTTGTGAGCACATTCACATATCTTAGACAGGTCTGCAATCCTACTTTTCGCCATTATCACCTAGCATACAGCGCTTCCACTGCAGCAAGGGATTCTGGTAAATGACATGCAAATGAGCACACAGTGCCACCTTTTGTTTTAAAGCCATTATTACATGCTAGGTGATAATGGCAAAAAGCAGGATTGCAGACCTGTCTAAGGCATGTGAATGTGCTCACAAGTAATATTTTTATATGCTATATGCAATACGGTGGAGGGTTTTCAGTCACCTTTTCACCCACCATAACTTAAATAATGTGTGGTGAAAACCTACCCAAGTCTTAAATTTAAAAGCCAGTACAACCAACATCACACTGATGAGACCCAAAAGGTTGAAACAGCTGTCTGTGTGTGGGTTAACCAGCTTTGCATCTGATCACGGGCTATGTTTAAAAACTGTGTTAAAACAGCGAGCATTGGCTTTAGGGTTCCATGTAATAATGGATCTAAGACAAACGGTGGCACTGTGTGCTCATTTGCATGTCATTTCCCAGAATCCCTTGCTGCAGTGGAAGCACTGTATGCTAGGTGATAATGGCGAAAAGCAGGGTTGCAGACCTGTCTAAGACATGTGAATGTGCTCACAAGTGATATATATATATATACACATATACACATATACACATATACACACACAATAGCTGTTCTGTATCTTGATGGGACATGTTATGTTTATTATTTGAAAACGACCTTAAAAAAAAGGGGGGGGTTGCAAAATGTTATATCCCCTTTAGCAGTGCTAGGGTGACAAGAAAAGGTAACTGAGCAACCTCTGAACAAGGTGTAAAATAGAACAAAAAGAATGAAACGCTGGTGCATCTCCCTCTCACAGTGAAGGGGTTACAAGTATAAACCCACTAATATTTTGGTACGGTATTATTGTACCCATCATCGGAAATTAGTAGCCAAGTTATTCTAATGACCTTTTCTTGTTGCTTGGGATTCACAGTGTTTTTGCAGCGATTCACAGCCTGTTCAGCTTCATCTTTCTCTCGGCACCGCTGCTCATACGTCTTCTTAGACTGCCGGGTACACAAGAGAAAGAGAGAGAGAAAGAGAGAAAGAGAGGAAGAGAGGAAGAGAGGGAGAGAGAGAGAGAGAGGGAGAGAGAGAGAGCCTCCTGTCCACTGTCCCTCCCCCCACCTTTTCCTAGCGGGAAATTTAACTCATGGGCAAAGCCGGGTCTCTCAGCTAATATATATATATAGTAGACAATGAACACTTACAAGAAAAATAAAATGAGGATTCACATAAAGGTTTCTTTAGGTATACAATGATGTATAACAGCCAAGATGGGTAGAGGAGACCTCAGATAGTAACTCACTGTCCCGCAAGCCCGCAGACACACCGCCGAAAGCTGCAAGCATCCTCAAATGCCGGCTCTAAAAGTTAGATAACAGAAGCTAACTTTAGTCATTAAGCTTCACTTTCACCCCTTTATCGTTCAGATCCATTGTGGACTCACATATTGTAAATGTAACCAATCTACCTACAGCTCCACATCTTCCCTTAAAACACTACAGATCCGACCTACATAAAATTCCCCAGACCTCATTGACCAAAGAAGGCAAAGATTAATCTGAACAAAAGTACCTCACCATGTGAAGTGCAAATTCCCTCCAGCTTTTCCACCAAAGCCTATAATAAATTGAGTGTTATCGGCTGCCCCTTTCCATCCTTGCTTTATCCCTTTGAGCCCCTTTTACTATTTGGCTTAGTACAAATGGTAACTGTGATGGAGCAGCCTATAGGCGAGGTCAGGTACGAGTCCACACATTAATTTCTGGGTAAACCATAATAATTAGTGAACAAGAAATTTGTTCCCAGCAATCGAAATAATGATAGAAATTAATAATGCGCTGGAACGCCACGCAGTAAGCAGGTAAATGGGGAAACCCTCTTAGAGAGAGCGTCTCCCTGCTTCCATACAATGGAACACAGTCAAAACTTATAAACTTGATGGAGTGGTTTAAATATTCATACTATATTTTGTTGGACAGCCTGTTCGTTTAGAATTGGTGTCAGACACAATCAGTGTGTATAGTACCCCACTGTATAGACACCACTACTGTTTTTGCATTCATTAATGTTCTACCACATTATAGGGAACACTTGTTTATTGACAGGGACAAGGGAAGTACCTTGATCTATTGATCTAAGGGAACAGGCTAGAAGAAGGGGCCAGGTGCCCGGAAACATTGCCACCCTTATTCCCCTGTTTTCACCTCCCCTTGTTTTTTTCTCTTCTTGTCTATCCCACTGTGTTTCCCTCTCCACACAGGATTTTTCGTTTTATGTACTGTACTTTGCAATTATAGTGTATGTGATTTTGATCTGCTATTTTGTCCTCAGCAGTCATTTGCGTAACAATAATATATGATGCTGTTTATTATTCTTCTATACCAGTAAAAACTATTATCTTGACCTTATTCATTTCTATCATTATTTCGAGTGTTGGGAACAAATTTCTTGTTCTATTGTGTAATATTGGAGGGAATCAGAGTCCCTCCTTGTTCCCGTGCACCATTCTGTTATTTAACTTTGTATGCTTTATCTTTTTAGGTGATGCAAAAATAATAATAATTCGTGGTTTTATTCTCCACAATAAAAAACTAAAACATTGGGGCTATTGCCCCTTTAAGGCAAAATAAAATATTAAAACAAACACCTATTCCCTTTAGGGAAACTACTGTATACCAGCAGGATCCTCAACCTCACACTCTCAATGCTCCAACTTGAATTTTGTAAAGTTAATAGTTTACTACTCAGTTTATGTGCCCTATTTATGGTACTGTACTTGCAATAAAGAATTCCAAACAAATTTGCTGGAGGCCACTTATCCAAACAGAATCTAAGGCTTTGAAGCTTTGTGAATTCTTGTGAATGTTGCTGACCGCACAATTTGCAGGTTTCAGAAATGTGTGCGAAATATTTTTTACATCTCTGTAGATTTCTCTTAAAAATGAAATGTATATCTCATTGGAATATAATCTCTAGTGTCTACAATATCAGGGTAATGTCAAGATTGATTCACGGATCATAACATTACGAAGACTAATCGTATATATATATATATGTAACACACTTCCCCCCCCCCCCCCTCTCTCTGGAAGATGTTGCTGCAGCTACAGGTGTTTGTGGTGTGTGTATACCAGTTGAGGTTCCGCGCTGGTATGGGGAACAGTACAGGCTTTTGTAGATCTTCAATGTTCACTCACGGTGTCAGCGCCTCCTGCTCTAGCTGGCTCCAGGATTTCCGAGATATAGTTCCCACAAGGGCAGATTCCATCCATACCCTACCCAATAGACTGAAAACTCAGGCAGGGGTATATAAAAAGGGATGATTTATTGGTAGCAGCCACTGCTAGCATTACAGCGAATGCATGAGGATTGATCTGGGTCCCCAGACCTTTGGATGATGCTTTGACTCTCTGGTAGACTTGAGGCCTATAATCTCTCTTGCTCAGTCAGCCCACGAGGGAGCAGCACACACCTCCTCTTTCTAGGAGGGGTGGAAGAGAACTCCCTTTGCTTCCTCACCCCAGGAGGGTGGGAGGTGAACTGCTATAATTTAGCACTTCCTCTCTGATGCACCTGAAGGGGAGGGTACAAGGTCTGCACCATGATTGGTTATACACAGACCCTTGTGGCACCACCTCTTCTGTCAATCAGAGAGTCAGCATGGGGGGGGAGTCAATGCCCCTAGGATAGCCTGCCACAGCCTGTAGCTATCAGGACTTACATGACAGGAGGCAGAGAGGCAGTCTGGACCAGCCATGGCTACATATAGTTGATGTAATTCATGCAATATTTAAGGAATATTAGCAAATCTTTCACTTATTGCATACATTTACGTTTCATTGTATCTCTTATTTAAATAAAACCAATATGTTTTTAATTTCTATGATATATTTTACACTTCATATTTTGCAGATTTAAAATGCTTCCAGCCACTATTCACTGCAATCAATATGTCATTTCATCTACAGTAAGTACAAAAGGATATCAAATTACAACTGGTAACCACCAACTTCTAAAGTTAATTCAAAAAGGTGTAAGTGTAATCATGGAACACCATTACCCCTTTTACATGATTGACAACATGTTTTCTAATAGCATGCTGTAAACAAACTTCATCTGTTCAGCTAAACTAACCCATGGAGTCTATATGACTAGACTTCAAAGCTCTGAATGGCTCTGGATTCTGTCTGATTAAACTTCATGTCAAAGTGCAGAAAGCATGCAATAAACAAAAGCATTTGACATTTTGCAAATACAGAACTATCACTTTGATTATGCATAAAACTCTTTACATAGATAGACTTTCCCCATCATATTTGGATCCTAAAACATTATTTTTTTCTTACAGGAAAACATATTTGGAAAGCTCATTGGATCCTTCCAAGCACGAGGTGTTGCAATTTCATATTCATATGATTCTTGCTGTATTAAGATGGGAAATGTCAAGTATCTACAGTACTTCAGCTTTCTTGCCTTAAATTCCGAAGATCCGTTCACCGCAATTACTATTTATGAGATGTACAGGTGAAGCAAGACATAATGTTCCCATGACTTGGCGAATCCAAGTGCAATTCCCCAGTGTTTTTCATGATTTTGCATGTCGCTTAACCGTAACTGACAAATGGTGTTTTCTGCTGCCATAGTACAGTGTACTGTAGTAATGATAGGCGGTGCTAGTGTGTCTCTAACCTAAATTAAATGTACAGTATTCCAATGCTATTGCTACAGTAATACACCTTTTGTACTGTTCTGTATAATGTAACCAACCCATTATTCCCATACTTTCTTTCAATGCTAGGAAAGTTCAAATAACAGACACAGTCAACCTTTATAATTTATAACATATTTATTAAATTAAATTAGAGAGACATCAGTATATAGTAACAGAATTAACAAAGACTTGGGGAAAATAATACAATCTTCTACCAACATGTTCTCGCTTTCTCCTGTACAGTTTCACCCATAAAATAATCAAGAAGAAATAGATGCATTAATTAACACCACTGCACATGCGCGCTTAGTGTATATATACTGCTTTCCAAGTGCATCTAAAATAGCTCTCCTCAAATTGTTAGGTATAATCTTGTTACCAGAAAGGGGGTTCAGGAGCAAAAATAGATCCAGGTATACTGCTGCAGCCAGCATGAGTCTAACATTTGCCCGTAATTGACCGGGGCTTTTTTCGGCTGGCGCCCGGCTGGCGCCAAACTTGGGCGCGCGCCAGCCGCATCTTCCAGTTCCCGCGTGCAAAATTAGAATGCTGTGCCCGTCCCCTTCCGACCCCCTGGCTGCTCCCCCTGGCTGCTTCTCTGCTTCGCGCAGCCTTCGGGGATGCTGGGGAACCCTGGCACGTGTGACCGGCGCCACAGTGACGCGCGGCACGCGCCAGGGAAAAACCACAACAAGCCACCGTCTGCCCGCACATTTCCCCCACATCGCGGTGGCGGCCACTGTAAGTGGAAATAAAATACAAAAATGTAACCCCTTAGGAAGCTTGAAAGAGCAAAACATGTAGGGTGGAGCTACAAGGCATTTGGAGCACCACTTAGCTGTTGGTGGATATTCTGGAGGTATTCTCAGCCAAGAATTGGTTCCTCTGTCACCGGGCACCAACTAACGTTCCCAGTGAATGGCCTTTACAGCTGGAATACTGGTGGAAGAGGAAGTGCTGCGTCTAATCCTGAATTCGTCCCAGGGTGGTCTCAACGCCTGCATTTGCATTTTGCTTGTGAGTGTATTACCTTCTTGTCTGTCTTCCATGTATTTAATTTTTCTTCCTGAACTCTCATCTACTATGGTTTTAAGTCTTCCTTTTATTTATTATTCTGCTATCTTTGATGTCCAGCAAATAGGCAATATGTAATCTTCTGGGTGTGCAGATAGAGATGTAGTGACACTGAAGATGGACAGAGCCCCTATGTAGCACTCTATTCCTATGTGAGATGATGGGTTGAATCAAAATAATTTTATTGATGAACTGGTTAAAACAATGGGGTTTAAAACATTTATTAAATAATACCAAGTGTTTCTGTGGACTCTTGGGGTAGTTTACTCCAAGGCCGGATACTGGCCTTGAGAAAGCTTATCGCGAAACGCACACGTCGGCACAGCACCACGCAGTCACGTGCATGCGCTGAGCCTCCGTTCATTCACACTGACTCTATCCGAACAGGAGAGTCAGCGTGGCTCGGCTGCCTGCACAGCTACGGGCTCACAACAGACCTGACGGTCTTGCGAGCCAAATTCATCAGGGAATTATTATCTATACCTGGCATACTACTATTATCTATACTACCAGGGACTACTCTATTGCTAATAATCTACCACAACATTAAGTCACAGGATTATACTTACTTTATAAGCAACTAGTCTCCGATCCAGATATTAACCTCTGAAGTGCCAGTCACTTACCATGTATGGAGTAGTACAACACCATCTAGGATAAGGATTTATATCATTAACCTGCATAGATCCTATAAGGTGTTTTACTTAGCAGACACTCCTTACCTAACCACTATAGGAGGTTCTGCAGTGCCTCTGTTCAATCAGTGTTAACCTTTTGAATACTAGTGCGAACGAGAGATCTGCAATCATCAGATCCCAAGTTTTCACGATATAACATTTTATTCTCTAGCACTCAAGCATAATTACTCTTTAATTAGCGCGAGTGATCACATGTTGGTGCACAGCTACCTATGATTGTAATACACAACCATATCACAATACTGGCTGCACATTACAGCAGCAAAGTAGAAGGTCTCAGATAAAGGTGCACCAAACAAGTACTCAACACTGTGGCACTACATATTTGGTCATCACTTTCATTCCTACTCCAAACCAATCCCTAGATGACCATTGTATATGAGGAATACTAGGGCCAGTGAATCTACTAACACTGGACATAACTATCCATTCAACACTCCTCTGGAGTAAACTACCCCAAGAGTCCACTGAAACACTTGGTATTATTTAATAAATGTTTTAAACCCCATTGTTTTAACCAGTTCATCAATAAAATTATTTTAATTCAACCCATCATCTCACATAGGAATAGAGTGCTACATAGGGGTTCTGTCCATCTTCAGTGTCACTATTACTCTTGCCCCTCTAAGCACCAATCCTTGCATTACATTATTAGCTTTAGCGGGGGTATCTAACAATCAGATAGAGATGTAGCAAGACTTACTGTCTCCAGTGTCACGAACAAAGAAGTAAAAGCCTGCAGTACTGGGGACAGTGTCTGTCACGTTGGAGCTTCAGGGTTCCAAGCTTCCAAATAGACCCCCACAGAGTTAATGCTTCAGTGTCACAGTCTCGTGACCACGGGTGCCAACAGCACTGAAGACATTAAGCTTTGCTATATCTGTATACAGATCTGTACATTAGAAGACATCATTGCACCTGCTGGTGCATATCAGTGGGTGAGATTATACATTAGTCCTTCCCCTTTTTCAGTCACGGCTAATGGAAAGATAATGGTGTCCTGCTACAATGTTCGAGTGGGAGCAGTAACATCTGCTACATCTGTACAAAAAGAAGAGGGAACAAGGGGGATATATAGAAGAAGAGAGGGAAATGCGGAAGTAATAGATGGAGGTAAAAGGAAGATATATAAAAGGAAGAAAGCTGTGCACCCCACACAACAGCTCAATATGTCAATTAAATGAAAACAGTATGTTTTAATATGAAATGGGTTAACACTATAGAAAAAGAGAAAATTGGTCCTGGCTGAAATTACGAGGGCTTGGGGTGATATAGTATTTGTACAAGAAACTCACTTCAAAAAGTCGAATACTTCAAGGTACTCTGATTATTATTGTAACCAAGTGTACTTAAGCAGGCTAAAATATGAAACATTTTGTTTCTGTACTTGTTAGTGAGAACTTGCCTTTTAAATAAAAGGTCATATGATGGACCCGGCAGCGGTTATATATTGATTATAGGTTCAAAAGGAAATATTCCTTATTCCTTTGCTAATATATACTGTATACTCTCAATATGGTTTAAAAAGCTTTTCTGTAACAAATATTATCAATAATTGAGTTTAAAGGGGGATGTTTAGTGGGGTGGGCAAATTTAATGTGACATTAAATCCCAGTTTAGACAACTCAGTTGGGAAATCAACCCGTTCCAAGCAACAAACAAGATCCATTAATAAACACTTACACTGGCGACACACTTTATTCGAGCTCGGCTAGTCCCACGAATTCGGGTATACCCGGGTGTATTGAGGTTTGTGACTGTTTTCTGCCCGAGTGCATTGAGTTATTTTCCGGCAGGGATTGAAGCATTTTATTCC
The DNA here is from genome assembly GCA_036426205.1 of Ascaphus truei. NCBI lineage: Eukaryota > Metazoa > Chordata > Amphibia > Anura > Ascaphidae > Ascaphus > Ascaphus truei. Next base: position 105,592 of record WSYH01000447.1, read on the forward strand.
CTCTGGCTGCAATACTGCACAGTACATATATATATACTGCATTACAATTCATGAATTTATGCCATCTGGTAGACACGCGAAGCATTGCAGCCTATTAAATCCTAATCATTATCATTTAACAGATCAGCCGCCCATCAGCCAGGCATGAACCCAGGCTGGGAAGGCAAATGCAACGGGGCTTGTCAGAGGTTAGGAGTGGCGCATTCCAGGTATCTGCCAGGTACATACCGGGTATTTGCTCGAATAAAGTGTGTCGGTGCAGTAGCATCTCCCACTCTCAGGGGAACATGCTTGCTTGCAGTTTGATTGTGACAAATCAAATACAGAGTTCTTTTCCTGGTAATGTACAGGTTAGTAAAAGCTTCAGTCAGACTTAGAACTATGCAACTAATTTTGACAGATTTATTATAATTCATTCTTCCTGGTAATGCACAAGTTATTAAGAATTTATATTAGTGTTAGGGACCCTTGAGATGTGGTCTGCCGTGTAGTGGCTCAGGGGCTTACAACAATTTGGCCAAAATGTTCAACTAAAAGACCATTTTATTTAATAAATATCTATACATATATATTTAGGCACTGTACCGTGATGAGATTCACTGGATGTGCACTGAGCTCTGTCTGTGTTTTATGTTCTGTCTCTGGTTTTAAATATTTTTTAATAGAGCCAAAACACTTGAATTAGGTCAAGGATATTAAGATAGGTGCTATTACTTGGTCCGACCATGTCCCCATTTAGGTGATGCTAGGGACTGATGGGATCACAAAGCTAAATGTACTTGGATAATTACTGTAAATGTGTTAAAGACTCCTGGATTTTATGATAGAATTAGGGACAGTTTGAAGGAATTCTTACAGTAAATCAGACTGAAAACACATGATCTGCTATAAACTGTGAGGCACACAAATGTGTGATAGAGGAAAATGATTAGGAGGGCCACATTTAAAAAAAGAGTACTAGAAATAGAAAAGTTAGTCAAAAAATTTCAGGAGATAGAAATGAGACATAAGAAAAGTCAAATGACAGACATAGGTTTAGAACTGATAAAACTTTTGTGGGTATCTTAAAACTCTGCAAAACCATAAAACAGAGAAGGCTATGTTATGGACTAGACCAGGGGTGGCTAGCAGGAGGCCTGCAAGTGCTTCATGTGCGGCCACTGAAGAAAAAAATAATATAAGAAGGGACACCGACTGCAGACTATTGAGGGACCATAGAGAGATGGGCGAGGAAAAGCCAGAGCGTCCCCTAACCAGCTTCTCTGCTGAACTCCTATGGTTTTGCGACACCTGGTGGGCTCCTAAGCAGCAGAGGGTATAGTGAGAGAGGTATAGTGAGAGATCTATATGGTGCTGGCAGTAGAGACTGCAGAGCATCACACTTCACCCTTGTCCACCACTGCCTTCCCTTTCCCTGTCACCCCTTGTCCCCCTTTCGCCCAAACTGCTCCATCACCCTCTTGTCCACCACTTTCTACTGTCATCCCCTTGCGCACTGTCAACTCATTGTACCAACTGCCCTCCTGTCAGTCCAACTGCCCCCAATCTCACTCCAACTGTCCCCTATCACTCCAACTACCTCCACCCATCCCCCAACTGCCTCCCCCATCACTCCACCTGCCCTCCTTCAGCCCCATTTTCCCCCACTGCCCCACATACCCATGTGTCACCCCTTCTTCCCACCCTCCCGATGTGTCATCCCCGCTCCCCATGTGTAACCCCATCTTAAGCACCCTCACCATGTGTCACTCCCTCTTCCCTCATGTATCACCCCCTCCCCCATGTACTCTGTTCCAGGTTATGCCCTGTGTCAGGTTATAGTGCCGCTGGCTACATACTGTGTGTCAATGTATAGTGCCATCAGATTATTCTCTGCACTACACACTGACACAGAGCGTAACCTGATGGGACAACACACTGACACAGTCAAATTCTCTGTGTCAGTGTGTACAGGTATTAATTTGATTTTTGTTTTCTTATTGTTGCCTTTTGACAATGATACTGATAAATTCTGTCTCTAACTTTCAGTCAGGTTGACACCCCGAACTAGACAAAGGTACTATAAAAAGGGAGACACAGCAGACAAACTGGTAGCTATGAAATTGAGGATGAAATAAAGTCAGTATCATACTGTATAAACTCTCTAAGGACAAAGGAAGGACAAATCACATACGATGCAAAGCAGATAACAGAGGAATTTAGAATGTTTTACTCTAAATTATATAATTACCTTCATTATCGGGGAAAAGCCTTGAAATCTATGCCAACAGGCACGACACATCCTGATGGTTATTCACATAAATATTAAAACGAGTATTCAGACATTCTGAACACCCATATGAGAACAGTGTTCAAGTTGATCCTCACACCACAAATTGCCAACTTAAAAGTTAGAGGCACATGTCACAGTTATCTCAGAGGACAAAGGTCTTCTGTTACAGGCTAATTTTGCTACTGAATGTGAATATAAAAAAAAGTGTCAACCTATTATTAAATAAGTAGGTGGCTATACTGTATGTAATAATTCAGAATGTCCCGCAACCTTGACCCCATTAGCTTTAGGAAATTTAATTACAGCAAAAATTGGGTAATTTGGAGATTTTGTAGACAAAATCTGTGACCTCCCAGCCATTTATGAGGGTTGGGGCGTACCAGACTGGAAGAACTGGAGGTGGCCACATCCTGTGGTGAAGGAAGAAAATAAATTAGACATCTTTAAAGAAAACATAAGAAAAAGTCACTGGAGACTGCTCTTCAAGCAACAGACGATCCAAGACTTTGTTGCAATTTGAGGATTCAACGTTGTGGACACATTATGGTACCATTGTTGGAAAAACCCTGGCGCATGAAACTGAATAGCAGGCAATAGAATTTAAAGTATAGGTGTACCGAGGTTCCTGAAGACAGTGTAGGAAATCTTGCTTAAACTAAAACAAATGTATTCAAATAATGAAATATTCACAATATAAGTCAAATGCATGTATAAACCTGAACCGTGATTGAGCTCAATCACTGATGTAAATAGTTGGATAATCTAAATAGACTAAAGTCTAGTAAAATTCAATTTCATATTTGAACTGAAACACAATAAAAATGAGTAATATAAAGTAAAAAATCTTCCAAAACATGTGTTTTTCTTTTCAGTACTGTAGTATAATCCTAATATGTTGGATTGAACATGGATTCAATACTCCAACTGATATATGGAAGAAACCCAGTTTAAAGCTTTTTTTTTGAGGATTAACAATCTCTATATTTGTACTGAAACATTTAATTCAGTTTAGAAATGCGCAATCCTTGATTGAAGCTGTCTTTAATAGTGAGGGGATCCAACCCCACCTCAGAACAGCTGTGCAGCTGGACGGCTAAGTACTACCAAGGAGAACACCTAATAGAGACTAAACCCTAAGCTGCACAGTATACAAATACAGTAAAATTTATATAAAAAACATGAAAGAAAAAAGCAAACATGAAAACAACCTATCAACAGATTTGTATAGAAACCGCCATAGGTTTGTGCCCTGGCAAGGGGAAACGGACACTCACACTGAGACAGTCAGCAGACTCCGCGGGTCTGCACAGGATCCGGATCTCCGCACCGCGGAGAGGGATGATGGAAAAAAAACACGCTGCTGTCTCCTGACTCCGTCTCAGCTTACCAAGCATACACGCGCAGGAATGACCTGTCGTGACCTCTACTAGCGTCGTCTTCACCAAGTACCAAGTACTCCTTCAGGAGGTCAGTACACGTCATCCGCGCGTATATTTAGGCGACAACTGATTGAAGAAACCATCCCCCTCAAGAGAAATGATTATTTATACTCTGCACACATCCCCCACATGAGTTGCCATACACCCTGTTGCCTAGTAACCTTTTTCAAGTGTTTCAATCACGTAGCAATTAGGCAAGTAAGGGTGTTTCTCGGAGGTGGCTGGTTTTCTTCATCAGTTGCCGCCTATACTTGCTGCGGCAGAGTTTATTCGAGCATTTGCCGTTCTCTGCCCAGCAGTAGCCTGGCGCGCGCCCGAGAGTGACGGCGCGCGCCGAAGCAGCGGCGAAGAGCGCCCTCCGATCGGGGCGCTCTCCCTACCGCTGCCGGGTCCGCTGGGCCCCCGGAACCCCCTGCCGCTGTCCCCTGATCGGTTGCACCAGGGGCTCCCTCGGGAGCCCTGGGACGCGCCGTGCAGGTGGCGCACGCTCCCGATGACGCGTGACCGCCGTCTATGACGCGCGGCCAGCTCCGAGGGGCGGCCCACTAGAAGCCGGAGATTTCCCGCTTGCGTAACCTGACCACACTGACTCGAAAAAGTGTGTCGGTACTGTATATACGCGCGTGAGTGAGCTGTACGTGACCTCCTGATGAGTACTTCTTACGAAACGCATAGAGGTCACGACAGGTCTCCTGCGCGTGTATGCTGGTAAGCGAGATGTGCCTGCAGGAGACGCAGCGTGTTTTTTTCCATCGTCCGCGTGCCGAGATCCTGATCCTGTGCAGACACCCGCGAGTCTGCTGGACTGTCTCAGTGTGAGTGTCCGTTTTCACCCTTGCCAGTGCCCAACCCTAGGGCGTTTCTATACAAATCTGTTGATAGGTTTTTTTCATGTTTTGCTTTTTCTTTCCCATGTTTTTTATATAAATTTTACTGGTATTGTGTATACGCGTGCAAGCTTAGGTTTTAGCCCATAGGTGTTTCTCCTTGGTAGTACTTGCCGTCCAGCTGCACAGCTGTTCTGAGGTGGGGTTGGATCCCCTCAGTTTTTGTGTATTTTTAATAAATTACCTTCCACTAATCCCTGGTGCGCATTTGTGCATTTTTTATTATCTTGTATTTCAGGGTGCCTTCCCCCCTTTCTAAGGGGGGTTCACCTAGATTTGAGAGTTTCTGGGGAGACGCTTTATGTACATGCTGCAAAGGGATCATCCACACCATCACGCAGCACGAGCGCTGAATATACTGTTTTTTCTGCCTTTAATAGTAGTTTCATGAAACACTCTTTAAGTGAATAGTATGAATAAAAAGGTGATTAGTACCTTTTTCTTGTGAATTCATCTGTGTGTCAGATATATGTCCCTTTGTTTGATGGATTTCAGTATCTGTGTTTAGAAAGATAATAATGTGTCCTATGCACACTTACTGCTTCCGATCCAGGCTGCTGATGTTTGTTTGGTGTTTGCTGTGTGTGGCTGTGACTCCTCCGGTGTACACAGATTTACCTCGAGGGTCTCTGCTCATTTTGGCCCTTTTGTACTGTGTGTTTGCCTTCCCCAGATCATCCACCCCAACAGGGTAATCCTGCAGCGCCACACCGCAGATATCGTCTGCCGTCACCGGGGTAAACCTGCAGCTCTACACCGCAAATGTCTCTCTGTCATCAGCAGGGTAATCCTGCAGCTCTACACCGCAGATATGTCTCTGCCGTCAGCGCTTCTTTCTCTGTAGCAGCACAGCTGATCTCTCTGCAGTTGCCGGTTTGGCACCAAATACAAAAATGATCACACAGGAAATCCTACGTATACTCACAGGGTTCAGGCTCATCACCCTACGCGTTTCTCCTTTCGGCTTACTCAGGGGTCCAGAAGTGGAGGAGGCCACATCCTGTGGTGAAAGTAGAAAATAAATTAGACATCTTGAAAGAACAAATAAGAAATACTCACTGGAGACTGCTCTTCAAGCAACAGAGGATCCAGGACTTTGTGGATGTCACGCTTGTGCTCTCCTCACAAGCACAGGGAAGAAAGGGAAGGACCCGCTAGTGAGGTGGGGAGGCTGCAGGGGATACGAAGGGAGTAAGTTGCCGTGCAGCTGGGGATCGGCGCACGCATTCACGTGACCGCGCCGCGCGCATGAGAATGCGCGATGCGTCCGGAGGTGAGGTACCTGCTCAAAGACACAAGTGATCCAGCTACACGCGCGCGCACGCTCTGAAAGCAGAGCGGGAGTGCGCGCGCTCTCAGGCACCAACGCAGGGGTTGCGGGAAGCCAATGCTTCAGCACAGGAGTCTGGAAATGGAAACCAGGAAACATGGAACATGGAGTCCAGAGCACAAGGCATCCAGAGAAGGACTGCTTCTTGGAGAATGTCCAGACTTCTTAAAGGCATAGTGACAGAAACAGCAAGGTGCAGCAAAACTAAACATAACATAAGGGTTCTTAGTCTAATCCATTGGCCAAGGAATTATAAGCCTGCTACCACGTCAAGGTGAACCCTACTAAGCAGGTACCTACACTACCCGATGATAAACTAACCTCAGTAGTATAAGAGTGACTGGCCCAGTCTTCCGGAATCCACAGGAGATAAGTAAAGGTCCCAAGGAGGTCCAGACAGGAACAGTATGCGATGAGTACTAGCAGGCACCAGGGCTGGTAGCAAAAGACTAAATGCAAAGAGAAAGTCAAAGAGAGGCTTACTTCCTGTCAGGAGGAAGAGGGCAGGGTTTTCCAGAAAGCAAGATGGCGTTGCTTGCTTCAGAATCCTTAAAGACACAGGATCTTGACTCGCAGCTAGAGGGCGGCGATCAGAAGTAAACAGGTAAGAAAGGAACACGCCGCAGGGGGCGTGTTCCACGCATCGTTACAGTGGAAAATTGAGGATTCAACGTCGTTGACACATTATGGCCCCAGATTGAAAAGAGGCCATTGGGCAGCAATTTATTTTTCATTTTGTTTATTTTTTGCCATCCGGCTTTGGCTTGATTTTTATTTTTTATTTTATTCAGCTGTGTATGGATTCATTTTTTAATGCTTTTTTCCCCCTCTGGTATTGGGTGGGATTATTTTACATTACTTTCGGCTATTTTTTTTTTTTATTAACACCTGGCTTGGATTGTTTTTTTGTTTTCTTTTACAGTATGGTTGGGCATCAACCCTTTATTGGAATATTACCCCTGTGCCAAAGAAGATGAGGAGGGAGGTCTTCATCCTCGATGGGGTAAGAAATACATTTATTTATTGAGTGTCAACATTGATTGCCAATGTAGCTACCTAGGCCTCCATTGTGGGCCTAGATAGCCACAGTAATAATCATTGGATTAAAAGGCTAGATTTGTATTATGTTATTATTTATTGTAATGTATCTTGTGTTCAAAGTATTTTATAAAGCTTTTTTTATGGGAATAAGCCCTATGTCATATTTGGCTAATAGGGCTATTTCCCATTACTGTATGTCTGGGGGAGGGTGTTGCTTGGGATAGGATGGTGAATGGTGGTGGGAGGGTTCACCCCTTCATTACCTTAGCATTTAGTAAAGCTTTGCCATCAATGGTTTACAATCTATTAAGGTATGCACGAGGGGTAAGTAGTGTATCTTAATATTGTTAATGTAACATTTTTTTTATACCGCTTACCATTGATTGCGAATGTTTTTAACCAGGGCCTATGTAGCCACAGTGACAATAAATTGATGAAAATGATTGTTTTTTAAAGATGCGATTGTGGTTTTCGTAATGTACTGTATGCCTTTTAAATTAATTTTTTCATTCTTATCAATGGGTATAAGGGACTACCACATGTGGCCAATGGGACTATTGTTTATTAGTTTAGTGGGGGGAGGGGTAGGTTTGTAGGGTACATAAATAAAATGGTATAAAAACATAACATGTTATGGACATGTTACCACAACGCTCGCTCTTCTACACCGAATTCAATCGAATACAGGCCAATTCAGGAGACAGTTTCTTACTCTCCCGGGCTGCTGTAGATGGTCCCTTAGTCCCCGTCTTGGTCGTCTGTTTGGATCAAGAGATAGAACCTCGCCGGAACGCTGGTCTATTCAGATCCTCGTGTCAGACTCTAGGGGAACTTCTGATTACGTCACTGTGACTAGCACATACTAGCACATACTAGCGCTGTTCCAGATTTCCAATTGTGGATTTATTATACACTGTGTTCAGTGTCTCCATACGGACACTCCCATCCGCTACTAGCCTACACCGCCAGAGACGTCTAAGACGCGACGGAGACGCAGTCACGTCATCAGAAGTTCCCCTAGAGTCTGACACGAGGATCTGAGTAGACCAGCGTTCCGGCGAGGTTGTTTCTCTTGATCCAAACAGATGACCAAGATGGGGACTAAGAGACCATCTACAGCAGCCCGGGAGAGTAAGATACTGTCTCCTGAATTGGCCTGTATTCGATTGGATTTGGTATAGGATTGACTAAGCTACAGGGACTGGTAAGGGTGGGTGTCTGAGTTTTGTACAGTTGTAACTCTGAGTTCTGTGATCTTCAAAATGGAGACCACTCAGGACAGATATTCCCTAAAGAATATTGGTGCTGAGCATGGCGATCCGACCGCTGCCATCAGAAAATTAGCCTGTCAAGGGAGACCAGGACTAATACCAGGGATCAATGTCGCCAGACAAAAACAAGAGTTTATCAAATTAAATATTTTGAAAAGTATATCCACAACAGTACAAATACACAGGCAATGCACATACTTAACTAGGGAAACTGGGGAGATACCTGTAAGCACTTAATGTGACGTTAACTGAAGTATAAGTTAAAAATAAATACTTGATTGCATACTTGTTAAATGTTGTATGAGGGGCTATCCCACTTTTTGGGAAACAGGCTAATACCTCTAACAAAGAGACTTGGATGACTAGATGATAGGACACCTGCACAATGGAAACACTGACTTACATGCTGCAAGACATGCTGAGTAAATTTAAGAGCATCTGGGATCCATGGATGCTATTTATGATTTCAGTTAAAACATGAAAGCTGTATAAGTTAATCTATTTGCTGAGAAGATACAGGCTGAGTAGGGTCAAGATGAAAACATGTCCTGACAAATAACATTAAACAGAGTTAGTATTAAAGGTTAAAAAAAAAGTCTTTAAAATCTGTCTTATAAATTTAGAGAGTACCTGGTACCTAATTATTATTTTAAATGTAATTCATATTTTGTATTTCTATTTTTTTTATATACATGTTGATTCTTTATTGTATTATTTTAAGTAATTCCTGTGCTGTTATTCTTTCTTCTATATTGTTCTGTAAAACTGATGTTTTCCTAAAAACTGATGCAATTTTTGCCTTTTGAATGGAAATCTGAAAATCTGAAATTATATAATTAAGAGATAATATACAAAAAAAAAAGAGATGGGGCGTAAAGAGTGATACAAAAAAAGAGATGAAATGAGAAAGACATAGAAGATGAGAGGGGACAAGAGTAATGAAAGGAAAATAGATGGGACATTGAGATTTAGAAGAATGGAAGGAACATAGGGAGAGATATAGAGGAGTAGAAGAGGTAGGAGAGAGATACAGAAGATAAAGGGGGAAAGGTTGAGAGATATAAAAGAAGATAAGAAACAGGCAGAATAATAGATGGGGAGGTAATAGGGTAGAGATATATAAAAATGGAGAGGACAATAGGAAAGATAGATGAGCAGAGGACACACAATAGAGATATAGAAGCAAGGGAATAGGGCGAGAGAAGTAGAAGTAGAGAGATCACAGGGAGAGAAATATAGAAGAAGGGGAGAGGTTAACAGATGTACAGTATTGTAAAAGAATGTGCACATAGGGAGAGATATTAAGCTGCGGCCACCTTTATCCTATTGCGGCAGTATCGGCGCAACTCTGATAATCGCGGGCAAATGCAGTATTTTTTTTTTCCAGAATATGTTCTGGTATTTTAGCGCTCGTAATATTAGCATTTTATTAGCGCTGTCTGCAATACCGTCTAAAAACTCAGGGGGGCGTTCGCGAGCTGTTGTCTTCAAAGTCTAATACTTTAGCAGTTTAACTTACGTCAGTACACAGTCTGCGTGTGCGCGCGCAGTAATTGTAAATTTGCATATTGATACATGCATGTGCAGTGCTGTATGTCTCATTTGAACATTGTTGAAACGCATAGGCGTGTACTGTAACAGTATCACATTTCGGCATATACAGCGCTCTCCCCTCGCTCTCCCCCGCACACACACAGGCTAATTTACTGCACTGCAGTATTTCAACTTCTTATCTTATCTACAGTACAGTACACCTCTCCCACACCATTCCTTTTGAATGTGTGTCTTTCTGGTTTCAATCACATTCCTGCTTGCTAGCTGATGATTACTGTGCATGCGTCTATAACTTCACCACTGCTTGCTTGCGAAGTTCAAGAGTGAGTGACCAAAAAATAAATAAAAAAAATTCTCGTCATTTTTAATTTTTATTTTTTCCACAAGCCTGCCTAAACCATCTCGATATTACGATATTCAATCTGTGCTGTAGCTTTTGACTGCGACACTGTGCGTTTGACTGCACATGGTTGATTTGTGTGGTTTTTATGTATTTGGGGATGTGGGGATCAAATTATTATGATGACCTGCCTGTTGAAAATATGTCATGTCTTTGAACTACAATACAGCTAATCCTTCATGCAGCTTTAACCCCCTCCCCCCCGCAGACACACACTCCATATCGACACCTCTCCAGAACCATTCCGGTTCTAAAGCTTGTCATTATGCTTTTAATCGTCCCTAGCCGAGCATCACCTCTCTGCGCCTGCATGTAATCCTCTTTGGGAAGGGAGCGACATAGCTGATGATTACTGCGCATGCGTCTATAACTTCACAACTGCTTGCTTGTGAAGTTCAAGAGTGAGTTACCAAAAGCCATCTTGATATTACGATATTCAATCTGTGCTGTAGCTTTTGACTGCGACACTGTGCGTTTGACTGCACATAGTTGATTTCTATGGTTTTTATGTATTTGGGGGTGTGGGGATCAAATTATTATAATGACCTGCCTGTTGAAAATATTTCATGTTGTCACGGGAGACTCCTGTGGCGGGTAGGATCTCGGTAGCCGGAACAGCAGGAAGCGAAGTAGGGGTCACAAGCAGGGGTCCGAGGCAAGCGGCAGGTAGCAAAGTCAGGTAACAAGCAGAGGTCGGCAACGAGGAGACTGGAACAGGACAGGCGGGTCAGGACAGGTCCTGGAGCAGGGACTGAGAATGGGGAGCAGGGACTGAGACCGGGGAGCAAGGACTGAGACCGGGGAGCAGGGACTGAGACCGGGGAGCAAGGAACAAACAGGGACAAGCCAGATTACTAGCAAGGGCCTTTACTGTGAACAGACTATAATACAGGTACAGGTACATAACAGATCTGGATCAAAGACAGAGGCATGTGATAGGAGTCTGACTTGAAGCAAAGGCAAAAGCAACAGATAGGAAGCAGAGCTATAAAGGACAGAGACAGGAGCAACAAGAAGACAGACAGGCAGACAGAGGAACCCAGAGGAAACAGAAGACAGCAGCACACCCAGTGGACAAAGAAGAACTATGGCTAGGCAGGAGGTATAGGAGACCCTGACACATGTCTTTGAACTACAATACAGCTAATCCTTCATGCAGCTTTAGCCCCCTCCCCCCGCAGACACACACAGGGCTCGCTCAAGGATTACAACCTCTTATCGACACCTCTCCGGAACCATTTCGTTTCTAAAACTTGTCATTGTGCTTTTCAACCTTTCTCACACCATTCGTTTATTTTCCTATTGTTGGCTTTCCCTTATGTTAATCTGATTATGTAACCAATTATTAAAAAGGTAACCAATTATTAAAACTGTATGTCTTCTTGAAGAATCCCCCCCCACACACATTCGCAGTGAATTTAAAGTTCAAAGAAATAAAATCTTAATGTAATTAAATATGTATTTTATTTTATCAGGAAGAAAAATACAAATTATCATTGAGAGAGGGGGGTGATGAAATTTGAGGGCCGGTGGATAATCATGAATAAAGCACATTGATAACAATAAAAACAGTAATACAAATTTTCCATCTTTATCGTTTTTCCTCATTCTGTGTAGTTCATTGTGAGATTGGAGGTTTTGTGTAAATCATGACTGCAGCTTAGATACACTTAACTGTACACACAGTTTACAAACTTTACACGTGATACCCCCCTCTCCCCCTGTCCATCCTTTTTTCATGAAAAGACAAGAAAAGAAAAAATTAGTGCAGTTATGTGCATACTGTATTATGGCATTGTGTACTGTATAGCTACTTCATATTGGACTACAGTATGCAGATAGTACTAGTCTATACTGGAACTACTGTATACTGTAACTACTGTTAAATACTTTGTAACCAGGTGGCTAGTGCTGCTCTCTCAGGAAAGAAAAAATGTGTGCAGAAAGGTGCATACAGTATTATGGCATTGTGTACTGTATAGCTACTCCATATTGGACTACAGTATGCAGATAGTACTGTCAAACTAGTCTATACTAGAACTACTGTATACTGTAACTACTGTTAAATACTTTGTAACCAGGTGGCTAGTGCTGCTCTCTCAGGAAAGAAAAAATCAGTGCCATAGTTACCTGGATCATACTGTACTTACAGTACCATACTACAGTACAGTACTATACCATACTACCTTCCTGATGCTTGCTCGCAATATAGTCAATATATTTATTGCATCGTTCCACGGTGAGTACATCGTTCCAAAAACTCATTATGCCTTGCGCCAACGCATCCTTTTTGGAGGGTTTCACAACTTTTTGGATATGGTCCTTCAGCTGATGCCAGACCATTTCGATAGGATTGAAGTCTGGCGATCTGTCATTGGAGGAGGGAAAAAAGGACAATTAGTTAAAGAGATACACAGTAAAAACAGTGGAAAAAAATGAGACACGGTTACCGCACTTACTCCGCTGGAGTCTTCACCCAGTTAATACCGCACTCAAGAATATGCGCTGTTGACGCTGTGTGCTTCGGATCGTTGTCCTGGTAGAAACTGTGACCATCTGGGAACTCACGTGTGATGTATTCCACAATCTCAGGCACCATTTTCTCTTGGAAAAAAGCTTTATTCATGATTCCTATAACAAGAAAAGAAAAGTGCTCAAAAAACTGCACACTAGTACAGTACAGTGCATAAGGCAAAAGCGTGTGACTTATTTTACCTTCAAAGATGACAATGCATCCTGGACCACGCCTAGAGATGGCACCCCACACATACATCTTCACTGGGTGTTTTGGACGCGGCTTCATAGATATGCAACGTTTTTTGTGGAATGCAAAGGTGACAAATCTCTCCAGCGATACAGTAGACTCGTCAGTGAAGATGCAATCCTGGAAAGTTTCTCCACTGTCGATCCATGCCTGGGCCTGGACCACTCTCTTGATCTTGTTAACGTCCCTTATCATAGGGTACGCTCTGTAATGACAAGGAATAATTTTATAGGTACAGTATAGTTTCTTTAACCTCCTGTACTGTCCAGTACTAACCTCACACATCCATATATCCATCCAATTATGCGTCTCATCTTCTTTATGCTGGTCTCGGATACAGTGAGATTGTGATTTTGCAGCAGAGTGTATTTGAAAAAAGGGGGGGAAAGGAGAACACAAAATGGATGTGTCTCCTAAAAGAATTCACTATACTGCTCTCCTACTTAATTTAAAATTTAACTTTTAATATATTTACATAAAACATATGTTACCAAAACGTCGTGTATTGTGCATTAATTTGTCCCTGAGGAAGCTCCTTTGCTGGAGGGAAACGCGCGTTGGATGCGCAATGTTGTCAGTCTCCTACTTGGAGCTGCTTTTATGTAGTGTTCTGTAGTCTCCTGGCTCTATCTATGTAGACCTTAAATTGGTTATCTTTATCAACACTCAGTGCGCAAGCTTTCCTGCTCTCTATATGATATGTTTATTTGGAGTGTGCTGTATAATGACTCACTGACCAAAATGCTGTGAACAATTGCTTCACTATGCTGTGAATCATCTACTCTCCATTAGCACACTATCAGCTGCACTTCCATACCCACTGGATGGTAATACACTTCTAACTAACATCCCTAAGTGCTCTGTGGTTTATAAGTTTAAGCAGGACTGCTGAATTTTCACGATACAATCATTCACTGAGTTTGTTATATATATGTATATACATTTACCTGGTCTCATAGGTGCCCCAGAGGGGTTTATACCCTGACTATTAGCGTCCTGTGTCTTGCAATCTCAACTACAATTAGTTGTTTGAGCCATCCCAACGCACATTCACTGACACGGATGCTTGGTCTTGTTAATTTAATTTATTTTTAATGCACAATACACGACGTTTTGGTAACATATGTTTTATGTAAATATATTAAAAGTTAAATTTTAAATTAAGTAGGAGTGCAGTATAGTGAATTCTTTTAGGAGACACATCCATTTTGTGTTCTCCTTTCCCCCCCCTTTTCCGATTCACTTTTCAGTTCACAGTTTGCACCCACTTTTTTGATTACCATATATTCACCCATTATTTTTTTCAATTGGTGTGGTTTTGCGATCACTCCCTAACCCTAGTGTTTTCTCTAAGAGTGTATTTGACCCTTAAAGCACTCTTCTCATCATTCTCTTCACTTATTTTGTCGACCAGAAGAGTTGTCTCCCTACAGTGTACAGAAAAACAACAATCCGGTAAGTTACAGTGCAGTAGAACACAAGTACAGCACATAATTTACAGTAAACAATTATAGATGCAGCAATATAAACAATAATAGATAGATATACTATATTATATAGTAATAGAAATAAACAGAAATAACCATAATGTTAGATAGATCTATACTATATAGTTCTATTAATATGCAGCAATATAAACAATAATAGATAGATATACTATATTATTTAGTAATAGAAATAAACAGAAATAACCATAATGTTAGATAAATCTATACTATATAGTTCTATTAATATGCAGCAATATAAACAATAATAGATATACTGTTGTTATATAAATATACCGAAATAACTATAAAATTAGATAGATCTATACTATATAGTTATATTAATATGCACAATATAAACAATAATAGATAGTATATTTATATAACTATATAATACAGTATAACGCGTTAGTTACGGTTGGTGTCCTCGTGCGTTGTTTGGTTTTTCCGTGTGCATGATAGCACACGGTGGTTGATGGCACAACGAGGTCAGAAGCAGCTAACCAGCGTTGGATATCTGCAATTCATTGTCCGCTCGTGTACATCTCCTTAATTCTCATGCTGAGATCCTTTGAAATCTTTTTAACAGGCATAGCTGCGAGTAGAAAGAAATACAAGCACAAGCACAAGCACAAGAATGTATATTCGATGTTTAGTCGATGTGTATTCAATGTGCAGTGAATTCACAAAATGGATGGTGTATTTATACGTTAAGGACTCACATTAGAGTACGCCCACTTTTAACACCTGTACCTCGTCGCCATGCATAAAAGGTTACACACTTTGCATAGCCCAGATCTGTATCTGAACTTGCCCTTGTCCAGATACTGCATTGTGCCCTCTGCTTCCATGGATCAACCCCGATTCTAAGGACGCAGGAAGCCACTCGCCTATCACACAGAAAAAGCGAAAGGCGGCAGTCGTTTCCAAGCCAAGGCCAAAGCGACAGGCTAAGGCTAATAAAGAAAACCTTTTGCTGACCCCAAAGGCTAAGGGTTTTAATACACGTAAGCCTTATTATGTCAAGAAGAAATTCGGTGATGTACACTCAATGCAAAACAAATGGCAGCCAACCCATCGAACCCGCAGGCCACTTCCTCGATTACGCATCGACGTCTCTGCCGCTGCTATCCCAGAAACCCACAGCCCATCTTCTCCACTACTCTTCAACGACGCTGCCGCTGGTCTCCCTGAAATCCACGGGTCACTTTCTCCATTACGCTTAGACAACGATGCCGCTTCTCGCCAGGAAATCCACAGGTCACCTCCTCCATCCTTCTTCGACGACGCTGCCGCTTCTCTCAAGGGAACCCCCATCTCATCCTCCGTAGCACCCATCCACCCAGATGTCCACAGCACCCCATGCACAAGAACCAGCTTGTTAGACCACATGCTGAATGGGTTAAGTGTCGATATCCCCGGGAACTCTACTATGCTGGTAAAGATAGATCTTCTTTCAGAGACCATGCTAAATATGGATCAACGGATGGAGAAGATGGATCAACGGATGAAGAAGATAGAGACTGACATAGCGGGGATACATAATTTGCTCGGTGTTCATGCCCCTGTATCCCCGACGCCGCAGCAGGAGGGTGGCATGGATGTGATGAATGGGACCTTCGACCACCTTCCAACACCAAGCGCACCCCCTCCACCAAGAATTTGTGTACATGTATGCCGTTGACGAGGAGGATAACATGACAACCCCGTCAAGACCACGCCAGGAGACAACACAGCGACCAAGACAGGAGGAAAGCTTCCTCCCAGACAACCTACCCTCACCCACCGCCACAAGCACACCCTCTCCCAGAAGTACACTGGCGACACACTTTATTCGAGCTCGGCTAGTCCCACGAATTCGGGTATACCCGGGTGTATTGAGGTTTGTGACTGTTTTCTGCCCGAGTGCACTGAGTTATTTTCCAGGCAGGGATTGAAGCATTTTATTCCCGCTGGCTGCAATACTGCACAGTATATATATATATACTGCATTACAATTCATGAATTTATGCCATCTGGTAGACACGCGAAGCATTGCAGCCTATTAAATCCTAATCATTATCATTTAACAGATCAGCCGCCCATCAGCCAGGCATGAACCCAGGCTGGGAAGGCAAATGCAACGGGGCTTGTCAGAGGTGAGGAGCGGCGCATTCCAGGTACATACTGGGTATTTGCACGAATAAAGTGTGTCGCAGCAGTACACCTGCTCCCAGAATCCAACCTACATACGCTTGCATCGATACGGTGCCCGACATCATCCTGCGCGAGCTGCCACCGGCACTCAGGGAGAAGTATAGGGTGATGAGTGCTGGTTTACCCCAGAAGTATTGCATGTTAATTTTTAAGCACCAGGTGTCCTACTTGGTGTACTGCAGGTGGGCCAAAAATGTAAACTACAAAGGAAATTGCAAAAAAAGGGCGCTTCCTGAAGATTTCGGCGTTATTTTTCAATTTCAGATCCTTTAATGAAAATCGTTCGAAACTCTCATTAAGGGCATTTTGCGTCATACCAGGCATCGGCCCTGGAAGGACAATCTGGTGGGGGATCGAATTTGCGTGACTGTTCAACTGTTGTTTATTTTTGACTTGTTGCTTGTTTTTAACTTGTATAATAAAGAAATGTTTTACTTGACACAAGACCTGCACAACTCCTTCCTCGGGGCCGCAAACAGCCCGATTTTCAGGATAACCCGGGCCTGTTTGCGGCCCTCGAGGACTGGAGTTTGCAGGCCTGACTGTACTGTACTGTACAACACCATCCTACTGTAAATATTTTTGACTTTCTGTAGTTTAATAAAGGAGATGTTTGCATGTTTTAACTTTATTAATAAGGATTTTTTTTTACTAACACAACTGTTGTGCTGTAAATGTTTTGACTTCTGTACTTTAATAAGGAGATGTTGCGTGTTTATCTTGTATTAATAAAGAATGTTTTTACTTACACAAGACCTACTGTACACTTTACATGTTTTTAAATTGTTTTGTAAATAAATGTTGTTTGTACTTACTCCACCAATAAAGAAAATGTTGATTTGTTTTAAATTGTTCCTTTGTCTCCTTTTATACGTAACAAAATACAGTGTTTTCTAGGCATCTGTACAGTTACTGTATACTGTTACAGTAGACATGCTCATTACTGTATATCACAAGAGTATTAAAACAATACATGCTGAGGGTCATAGAATACCATATGCACTGAATACTGTAGAATAAATGATACTTTTTATTTTTCGGGGTTTATTCATACAATTCTATATATATATATATATATATATTATTATAAATAATTATATGTTAACGGTTGGACTCGTTTTTATATATCTCTCTTATTCACCTATATATCTTACAAGTACTGTATAACGGTTATATATAAAAGTATTGTATACGGTCTGAAAACAACAGCATACTGTTTCAGGTTTTCTATGAAGCTCTCAGTTACAGTATTCTATCCTAATCAATAACAATGGCCACTAAACTGTAGACTCCGGTACGTGGTTTTTTAAATCCGACTCAGCAATGTGCAGGCATTGTTACACAAAACGATATTATCCAAAGCCTAGCTTTTCACCAATTGTTCAGTATCTACTGTAGAAGCTGCTCAGCCAATGATATTGCTTACAGGAGAATCGCTTGACTGTGCATTGATATTGATATTTCAAAAACAGAATAAAATACGGCAACATTACTCACCATAGACTTTGCCAATCAGCTGGCACCGAGCCACTGCCAGTCCCGTATTCTTGATTATACAGTACATGTAGTTGACAGGTGCCAGTGGATGAGGCTGGAAATCGCTTTGGCACATGCAAGCTTGCTGGAATCTGTACGCAAAATCCGGCTCAGGCTGCAGGTATCCGGGTGGGGACAGGCAGCAAGGGTTGCCGGTCACCAGGTTTTCACTGACGTCGGACCGTTATTGAATGCTGGTGCTGTCGCTGGCGCATTGCTTGCCAGCGACTGACGTTTCTTAGTTGGTTTTAACATGACCTTTCGCCTTTTGAAGTCTCCATGATCAAAGATACGGGAAAAATCTGGTGCTACACACCAATACCCTCCAATAACACCGGGATCAATACGAAAAAAACACGGATCAATACATAACTTTTTCCTTATTGCACGCTTCCACACATGAGCATCTGGTGAAAATTTGTAAAAGTCATAGTTTTCGATAAAATACTGATAAATTTGACCAACTGTTGCCATCTTATCATCTGTTTCATTAATCGCGGCCCAAATTAAATAAGCGTACGCTCTGTCGGGTTTTTGGAACACAGACTGCAGTGGTGCACTCATGTCGGGACTCTCAGGACAATAAAACACCAGACACTGTGCATGTATTTTTTAATATGAAAAGCCTAAATTGATACATTATTGTAATTTCTTCAGTACCAAGGCCAATTTACAATGGACCACTGTAGTATTATTTTAAACACCTGCAATCGACACATTACTGAAGCGCATGCGCATTACAATTCATGAATATCTGCCACCTGGCGGATATGCGAAGAATTGCAACACTTAAATCCGAACCATTATCAATAAACACATCAATAAACACATCAACCGCGGGTGACGCCGGCATGAATGCAACATGAATGCGGTATGAATAAGGCATGAACGTGGTGAAGTGCGTGGCATTCGGAAAAAATCCCCGAAAAAATACGGAGATGTTGGAGAATAAAAGGGACCGCGGCTGTAGAAGAAGAGAGGAAAGATAGGGGGAAATATATAGAATTGGAGAGGGGCTTGAGCCGATCTTGAGAAAGGGGCCAGAGGCCTGAAATGTTGCTGGAGTTTGTCTGGCTATAGCAGTCTGTGATTAAGTATATTTTCCTCTGTATTTCCTGGGAGTATACAAATTAAGGAATTTGAGAAATCGCATAAACAGTGGGTCTCTTTACACCTTTTTTTCCTTTTTCTATTTTTCTTTTTTTCTATTTTCTTTTTTTCCTTTTCCCTGTTCCTAATGTAATCACAATTTCAGAGTGCAGATCCACATTATTTTTTTTTACAATTATTTTGGCAATAGTACTTGATTTGTGTCCCTTCAGTCTTTAGGGACAGAGCATATACAGTATGGTGAAATCTTATAGCCTGGTTGTGTTTGAAGGCTTATTTTGTATGGGTAGAATGGAATCTGGAGTTATGGAGGCAACTACATCTGTATGAGATTTTATTGTATACAGATTATAGTGTAGTTTGCCCTTCTTCAGTGGAAATGTTGTATGCAGAAAGCTCAATTGGTTTGCTGAGTAATCAATTTTGAGCTTAATTGATGGATAAAATAAATTCAAGGACTCATTAAATTGTTTAAAATTATTCAAACTCTGTCCTTATAAATCAATTAGTAATGTATTTGTACTGTTTGGAAGGTTTGTGGAGGCATGTGGTTAGGAGTTTTTATTCAAGATCTGTCATAAAAAGATTGGCATATTGCAGTCCCTGTTAGTTGTAGATACATTTATATATAGACACCCACAAACATGTATGTGTGTATACGTATATATATATAGCAAATGGAAATATAACTGTATGCTCATTTGAATGTCTTAGGCAGGTCTACAACCCCGCCTTTCACCATTATCACCCAGCACACAGCACTTCCACTGCAGCAAGGGATTCTGGGAAATGACATGCAAATTAGCACAGTGCCACTTTTTGCAAAGCCAGTAACCAACCCCACACTGATGAGACCCATTAAGGTCGAAACAGCTGTCTGGGGGTGGGTTTACTGGCTATGCATCTTAACCCTGGCTGTGCTTAAAGCTGTGACCATGCAGCAAGCTTAAGCCTATAGGTAACCATGTTTAAAATGGTTTTGAAGCAAAAAGTGGCATTGTGTGCTTATTTGCATGTCTTCTGGTCAAACATCAACTCCCCCACCGTTGCCAGCTACTTACTTAAAAATAGATTAAAAAGGCCTCAAAAGGTATCTTTCACTTCTTTCCCCGTTGCCTGATCTCAGCTTAGTTGCCAGGCGAAATGCCTCCTCCACTCAGAAAGAAGCCTCTCACCAGCACAATACCGGAAAGTAAGGAAATAGGGCCAATGGTATGATACCGTAACAATTTAATGCAATTAAACTACAAGACTATAAAACAGTGCACTCACATGTCCATAGTCCCTATGTGTGTGATACAATGTGCCGTCCGCTTGCGTGGCAGGATGCCGGGATGCTGCAGATGGAGGTGAGATTTGGCTTGTATCCCCGCTTCGTGGCCGCGACTCGGAGCGCCTCGTCTCCCTCTGGTGACGTCACTGCCCAAGCTCCCCTTCTCCTCCGCGCATGCGTGAATGTGAACGTCGTATCACTGCTACAGAGACTCCACCCTACGCGCATTTCGTGATTACTGATGTCACTTCTTCAGGGAAAATGGAGTATCCGAGGCAATAGGTGCTATTTAAACCCATTGAATTATAAACACAAGGCTCCCATTGGATAATTACCAAACTGGAAACCCCTGCTTGTTGTCTTGCACATATAATCAGTGCACAATCAATGTGATCCTTAATACATGTACATCAAATAATAAAAGATAATAAAAACCTCATTTTGCACAAAACTAACACAGCAAGAGACAAATAGTTATTGTGCATGCTACTTAAAAAGAATGATTCTGGAGGGGGTTGCTTAACCTATGCTATAAATGGAGATACCCACTAATACATCTATAAGTGAATTCAGAGGAAAAGAGCATGAGGATTCACTGGCAGGTGCCCAAACAATACTGAATTGATCTATCCATCTTTTAGAAATGAAGCCAGATCAAACTCTATATTGAGACCTCTTGGGGTCAGGGTTTTGAGGGTATCGCGTCTGGATATCAAATTTATCTTATCTCCCCCTCTCCAATTTTGTTTTGGGCATTCAATTCCTTTACAGATTAATCCTGCTGGATTCTGATCATGTTTTAATTTGAAGTGGTTGGAGACACTATGTGTCTCCAGACCCCTTCTAATATTGTATACATGTTCTGCAAAGCGTCGCTTAAGTGGTCTACCCGTTCGCCCTACATATTGTAGCCCACACGGGCACTCTAACAGATAGACCACGAAAGGACTCCTGCAAGTTATGAAAGACCTAATCGGGAATGATATACCTGTTACTTGAATCCCGATTCGAGACTATCATCGTGGTCTAATACTCTCCTGATTGCCTCTATGCCTAAGTCATGGTTAATGACGGTATATAGGGAGGTCACGTCGCACGTGACTCATACATAATGATCCTCCCACTTAAGATCATTAACTATATTTAAAACATGGGTGGTATCTCGAAGATCCGATGGTATTTGAGAGACATACTTTTGCCATGTAGAATCAATGAACTGGGACAAATTCGAGGCCAGCGATTTGATCCCAGAAATTATTGGGCGACAGGGAGGATTCCAAAGATCCTTATGGATCTTTGGTATGAAATAGAAGATTGGAATCCTTGGCTGCTCTATATCCAAGAACTCCAGTTCTCCCTTTGTGATGATACCATCAGCAAATCCCTTGTCTAAATATTTATTTAGGGCTAGCTTAAACTCAGCCGATGGATTACATGGCAGTTTTTGGTATGTTGTGGGATCATTAAGGATTCTCATGGACTCTGTTTTATAATAAGCTGAGTCCATGATTACAATACCACCCCCCTTGTCGGCTGCTTTAATTACAATTTGAGTATTGCTCTCTAAACTCTTGACAGCATCTATCTCTAGTTGACTCAAGTTATGTTTATTAAACTTAAACTCGCTGGTTGCCTTCTCTAAGTCCTGAATGACTAGTTCAGTGAATGTCTCTATAAAGTTACCCTTAACATGTTTGGGGTAGAAGACAGAAGGTCTTTTAAATTTATTTGGCGGACTCGCCTGGATGGTGCTTGGATTATTATTTGCCTGTATGGCCTCCCTGCTAACAGCATCTTTTAGAAAATATTTTTTGAGAGTTAGACGTCTCACGAATTTTTGTGTATCTATATATAGATCAAACATGTTAGGTCTCTGCGATGGGCAAAATTGAGCCCCTTCGAAAGGACCTTCTCCTCAACATCAGAGATTTTATGGCTACTGATGTTAAACACATTGCTAACCTCTACCGATGACTCGCTTGGTCTGACTTTTTTCTCTTTCCTCCTTCCTCCTCTTTTTCCTCTGAATCCTCTGTTCTTTTGCGTCTCACAGATCGTGGGGTATCCTGTCTCCCTGTTAGGTTGTCTGTCTCACTGTTTCTCCTCGGGGGGAAGTCGTAATCCCTGTCGTGATCTAAAAAAGACATTTGATGCTGATTATTTTCATGGTCTCTAGATGGTATATGGTAAGGTCTAAAGCCATTGTTTGGTCTAAAGACATCATCATAGCCTCTATGACCTTCCTTTGGTCCATGATGAAAAAAATAGAGATTGCTTCCGAGGTTCACAGCACCTTCACTCAGCCAGTTGTATGAATATAAAAAAGTTTATTAGTAACCAGCAATGTACAACAGCATGAACACTCTTATGCGTTTCGTCCAAGCCAGGACTTTTTCAAAGAGTGCTGTTCATGCACAATGTCCCAGTTCATATAGGGAGAAAGCTAGATCAACAGCCAATCATTCCTAAGGTCAGATAAATTATCACTGCTGAAATCAATTAGGTTATTCGCTATACTATAGGACTGTTTATATCACATGGATCACTACATGAAGGGACATACAGACATGCAAATATTGCATAAATAGCTTAACATATTAAAATGACAGCCTAACATGCTTGTATAAATTAAATCACAAATCATACAAAGCAATTATGTTCAAATACTGGTAGACAGAAAAATAAAAGCATTAATTAGCAATAATTGTTAATATTCACATCACACATTAATTCAATCTGACCAAACCCAGTGGATAGGAAATTATAAGCATCATAATCATAATGAAATAAATGAATAATGTAAACCTAGAATTAATTCTACAAAAACGTATAACATGTTTAATACACATTGTGGAATTTTCATAATTCATGAGTTCTTTCTACCTAAATGGGTAATGATACCACACATGACATAATTTAGGCCCAGTAAGCACAAAAAACACCCTTGAACACCTAATCATACTCACTGGAACCATCACTCACCCCCAATCCCAAGTGCTGAGCTCCCATAATTGGCTTGATATCCGCCGCTTAAGTGTGTGTTACAGGTGTACACCCCTGTACAAGATTTACTGTTTATTTCACTTACACACATTCCGCTAATGTTACCTCCTGCTTAATCATGACACGGTATAATGCTGCAAATAATAGCAGTATAGGAGAAATTATTTATACCCTCCTGTTCGGGCATCACTAGAGAAGTGTCACATAGGGACAGGTCGTGGTATGATACACTTCCTTTCTAATCAAGAATCTTTACAACCATGCTCTGCTATGACAGTTTGCACAGTCTACATATGTGCTTACCTACATACAATTTAATTACGTGACCAAGCACTCTTACAAGATATATATACACATGTGACGGATTGCACATTTAAGCAACTTCCTTCATAAAATGTTTTTTTTTGTGTTAGATTCTGATTTTTAACTTATTGGCGTAATGGTGCGGCATACCTACACATGACCAATTTCACACAATGCAAAAAACCCAACAAACCGAATACCTAACAAAATACAGACCGACAAACAACAAACAACTACCACCATTTACCCGCCAAAACCTAACCAGTCAGCCGTACCATAGCGTAAACTTCGGGGCGACTACAAGTGTTTCGCCCACACGACTCAAATGAAAAAGTACCACGTCAAAACAGAACTAAAAGCCAACGCGGGCCCACTCCGCCTCCCAAACCCCAAAAAGCACACAACGCCCACCTTAGGGATCCCTTTTCATTTTATTTTATCAGAGTTGACTGAAAATGGCTAGGTGCCAGGTGTGATGCTAAGTTTTAGCCTTCCTAAATGTGAATCTTTGGCCCAGTATCTTTTATATTATGTTCTACAATTCCCTGTCAAGTGACAGAGTATGCCATGTTTACGTATGATATCAACATATTTGTTTGGATTATGTCTTATATGTGGTAACACAAAATGACACTCAATCACTTAGCTAGAACAGTTTTTGTTTGATCCATAAAACGTTCTTTTTCTTATATTTTTCCAGGAGTACGGAACATCCAAGATCTTGCATGTTCAAATGCCGTTTGGATAATCCCTACTGTTAAGCCTCTGGCTGAAATCTTTGAAACACTGCTTCTGTTTGAATAAAAATCTCATCTTTGAACTATACGTCTTAACCGTTAATTATATGAGCTTTAGGATGCCTTTGATAATGATGGGTGGCCAACTTTTTTGCTGACATATGTATTCCTAGAATTGGGTTTACGGATATATCATTTGTGGATTTTTTGATCGGGTCGATGTACAGAAGCAGGTTCTAGAAATTTATACAATTAATTATTATGCTCCATAAGTAAATTTATAATTTTCTGTCATTAGAATTAAGGAGATTGATAAAATGTAAGAAGTGATGATTCATCGCCGTCCATACTATATGAATCGTCGATATCTTTTGAAATAAATTATTTGTAGAAACATAATATGTTGCTGTTGATAATAATATTAAGCTGTCCCTAAACCATAAATAAGTTTGCATATGTTGGTGCAAACAACTCGTGCCACATTCAGTGCGCTAACAACGTAAAATAAAATTGTGAATCAAACTATAAATATTGTGAGTTAATAAAAATGTAATAGATTCTAAAGAAAAGTGCAAAGTGACGTGGATATTGTGATAATTGTAAAAATAGTGCAATTGCTGTCAACCGTGATCGTGATTATAATTGAATAAGAGAATCACATCAGTTTGACCCATCTGTATTCTTTCTTTCCAGACCATGTCCTGTACATCGACCATGAGATCCGAAAAATCCTTTATAAAAGATGGCAATGAGCAAACAAGGGGTTGTAAATATGAATCCACAAAGCATGATAAACCATCTCCCAAAGATCCATTCCTGCCACTATAGGACGACCAGGCGGGTTGACCAGTGACTTTGGATCTTTGGAGATGGTGTGAACACCGGATCACGGGATGTTGTTACTTAGAAATCAATTTCCTGTTTGTTGAGTGTACATAGAATTTTACCAAATTCAATGAGTTCCTTATACTGCAAAATAAATTCAGCTGTAGGATCTTTTTTCAATAATCTGTAATGTTGTCTATTCTGTTCATAGTCCTTTTTGTCCCGTATATATTTTTTTCTGCTTTGTACTAACCTTCCTTCTCTATGTTTTGTATCCTTTGAGTGTATTTTCTCATCTAATACTTTTTACTCTTTGAGTTCAGAGAAGTCTCAATTTCTCTTGGATTTCTATAATCTCTTTGTCCAAAACATCTAGGATCTATTTCTATACTGAATGGACAGGTTCACTAAACCAACAACACATGAGTCATGAAGGTGGTTCCACTCTTTCATGAATTCCTCATTCTCTGTCTCAAGTGTCGTACTTTGAGACCCTAGTCCTCTCGGTATCCGTTTATGTTTGAATATTTCTTCAATGCTACCACTTCCCAGATCTGCCTCATTTCTTGCGTGAGAGTTTCCTCTACTTTATTTGAATAGGGTATCTAAATTTTCAGTGTAACATCTATGTTATCCACCCTCTGTGTCCTCTGTGAAATACTATCTAGATTACAACTGCGAAGTTCTCGACTAGAAAAAGTGACATATTATAATGGTTGGCTGCTGATATGTGAAATGGATATGGAGATGATGGTGAAATTATACTAAACTAAACATATACAAAGCCTCAAACCTATTAACCTAACTTAACAATCTACTTGTGATATAATGCTCTAAATATATATCCTCTTTGCAAGAACTAACAATACGATGAATTGAATTCTGCAGACTAATTGTTAGACTGAGAAAGCGGCTGCCTAAGATGAGAATAGCACACCTATCCACAAGGATGCATACAAAGTATACAGACAATACAAAACAGACAATTAACACAGATGTCCTTGGCGCCACTATCTGGTATATACCCTGACGTATGAGTCCATTGTCCTGGATGACAGGGATATAAACCGAAATCCAATCGCACTGAGGTCCTTTAAGGTTTGAATCAAATCTGTGATGATATAAAGACAGAACAACCATTGCGCATACTTCTTTGTCAACATCAACTCCCCCACCGTTCCAGCCATCTTACTATAAATAGAATAAACTAAAAGGCCTCAAGTATCTTTCACTTCTTTCCCCGTTGAGCGTCGTGGCCACAGAGCGGGATACAAGCCAAATCTCACCTCCATCTGCAGCATCCCGGCATCTTGCCACGCAGCGGACGGCACATTGTATCACACACATAGGTGATGCATCATGGACATGTGAGTGCACTGTTTTATAGTCTTGTAGTTTATTGCATTAAATTGTACGGTCATCACCATTGCCCTATTTCCTTACTTTCCGGTATTGTGCTGGTGAGAGGCTTCTTTCTGGTGGAGGAGGCATTTCGCCTGGCAACTAAGCTGAGATCAGGCAACGGGGAAAGAAGTGAAAGATACCTTTTGAGCCTTTTTAATCTATTTTTAAGTAAGTACGGCAACGGTGGGGGAGTTTGATGTTTGACCAGAAGTACTGCGCAATGGTTTTCTGTCTTTTAATATCATCACAGATTTGATTCACTACCTTAAAGGACCTCCAGTGCGATTGGATTTCGGATTTAATATCCCTGTCATCAGGACAGAGGACTTCATACTGTCAGGTATATACCAGATAGTGCGCCAAGGAATCTGTGTTAATTGTTCTGTTTTGTATGTCTGTATCACTTTGTATTGCATTCCTTGTGGATAGGTGTGCTATTCTCATCCTTAGGCAGCCGCTTTCTCAGTCTAAAATGGGAGGAGGAGCTCGGTGAGGTCCTAGACGAGGAGGATTGGGCTGACATATGGGAGGCTGCGGCAAAAAGTTTGATCTGCACAATGATTAAAGAGAACTCCTTTAAACTATTATTTCACTGGTATATGACCTAAGTCAGACTCCATGCCATATACAATGCCCATTCACCGACCTGTTTTAGAGGGTGTGGAGAAAATGGCTCAATGTCACCTATCTGGTGGAATTGTCCGAAACCGGTTCTCCTATGGAGACATGTTTACCTGTTTATCAATAGGCTTCTGAATACGGACCTGAGACCTGACCCTTGGTCTGCTCTACTAGGCAGACCAGAACAAGACATGTCTAGAGTCTCACCCAAACTAAAATCCCATATCATGTCAGCCACAAGATGCTGTATAGCAGTGGCCTGAAAAATAGGAACCCTCCTCTCTGGCAATGGTGAAAGAATATGGAATTCAGAATGCAGAATATGGCATATTGCCACGAAGGAGAAACTGACGGCTTACCTAAGGGAGAGCTATGACAAGTTCTCTCAGATCTGGGACCCGTGGTTTGCCAGTGAGGGAGGGCAGAGAGATATTAGAGAATTGGCTTGGGTGTAGACAGAAGACGACGATCCCAACAGACGGATCTAGCATTGAGGCATGTTTCAAATAAACCATAGTATGGGTTTCTCCTGTCAAATAATGAGTATGACTGGGAGCATACATGTGAAATAAAATCAGACCTTTGATGATACTGATACCACCAACCCCTCCCGCCCCACCCCTTCATTTCCCCTTGTATTGTTTGGTCCATTATATTCATCCAATTTTGTTCATTATGTTCGTCCATTATTATTTAACCACAGAGATTTTTGGGGGATGTTAAGGAGGACTCCAGCAATACGGATAATCATCATTATATGTGGATATGTGGGCTGGGAATATCAATTATGGTTTCGGCTATGTAACATCCCCACTACACCTGTTTTATCCTCTGTATCCCATTTGAAAATTTGCCAATAAAAAATTAAGTTGAAAAAAAAATGTTCTACTCGCTTAAAATGTGTTATATTCCTCAGTTTAAATTGTTTATGTTTAAAAAAACAAATATCTATGAAAATATTGTTATTGTTTAATTCAATATAACTTTTTCCAGTTGCCTTCAGAGGATTTATAAATTGTCTTCACCATCTGTGACAGATTCAGAACACATCAAGATTTGTCAAAAAGTCAGAGAAATACAGGTGTTAGTGACTGTGGATGAGAAAGAACTTGCATGTCACTTTAGTTTCAAGAGTGCATAACATGTGTGGTCTTTTATCTTCAGCAGTTGTCAAACAGATTTATCAATACCCCATACCGTGGCCTGTAACTCGGGAAGCAGGGGGTCCCCAGACCTGAAATTTATGTGATTCTGTTTCTGAGACCCCGTGCTTCCATACTGTGTTATTACAATAAAATAGAAGCAGTGCGATCACCTGTTAGAGGCGCACAGGGAGAGTGACCAATTCCTTCTCACTCTTGTATGTATGTATGTATTTATGTCTTTATTTATATAGCGCCATTAATGTACATAGCGCTTCACAGTAGTAATACACGTGACAATCACTTAAATAACAAATAATACAAATAACAGATCATGGGGATAAGTGCTTCAGACATAAAAGTAACAAGAGGAGTCCCTGCTCCGAAGAGCTTACCGTCTAATTGGTATGTAGGAAGAATGTACAGAGACAGTAGGAGGGCATTCTGGTAAGTGCGTCTGCAGGGGGCGAAGGTGTATCATGTGTATAATATTAGCCACAGTGCTAATCATATGCTTCTTTAAGCAAAAGTGTCTTAAGGTGGGTCATAAAGGTGGATAGAGAGGGTGCAAATCGGGAATTGAGGGGAAGGGCATTCCAGAGATGTGGGGCAGTCAGGGAGAAAGGTTTAAAGCAGGGGAGTGCAATCTTTTTTACCTGCGCACCCTTCCGTCTGTCCCTCTCTCCTCGCGCCCCCCTGCTTACCTTGCTTCAGACGTCCTGGCGTCATGATGTCACGTTGCCACGGCAACGAGTCATCACATGACCCTGTGGCGTCATTTGACGCCGTGTTGCCATGTCGACGCATGACCAGGAGCGTCTTAAACAAGGTAGGTAGAAGTTTACAGAGGCCCTGCAGCTCCCCCGGCATTAATTTAATACCCCCGGCAACCGCGTGGGGCCTCTGTAAACCCCCCGCCCCACGCAGAGAATCTCGCATCTCCCACTTTGCGCACCACTGGTTTAAGGCATCCTTGAGCAGAACGCAAGAGTCAGAATGGTGCTTAGCAAGAAATTCGGGCTGAGATGTAGGGAGGGGCAGAAGAGTGGAAAGCTTTAAAATTGAGAAGGAGAATTGAGTGTGAGATGCGGGATTTGATAGGAAGACAGGAGAGTGATTTCAGCAGGGGAGACGCCGAGACAGATTTAGGAAAGCGTAGAGTAATTCTGGCAGCAGTGTTTAGGATACTGTAGATGCGACACGAGAGAAGCAGGAAGGACAGCAGGAAGGACAGTAATCGAGACGGGAGAGAATTTGGTCCTGAGTCAGAGTTTAAGCAGTCGAGCAACACAGGGGCATATCTTTGTAATATTGTGGAGGAAAAAAGTGACAGGTTTTAGATACGTTTTGAATGTGAGAGGAGAATGTGAGGGAGGAGTCGAGTGTGACCACTTGGGAGCGTGGTTGGGCTACTGGGTGAATGATAGTACTTCCAACAGTAATGTGGAAGGAGGTAGTAGTGCCAGGTTTGGGAGGAAGTATGAGGAGCTCTGTTTTTGCCATGTTAAGTTTAAGTCGGTGGAGGGCCATCCAGGATGATATCGCAGAGAGGCATTACGAAACTTTGGTTTGTACAGCAGGTGTAAGGTCAGGGGTTGAAAAGTAAATTTGTGTGTCGTCAGCATAGAGGTGATATTTAAACCCAAGAGGTGTGATTAGGTCACCTAGAGAGATAGTGTACATGGATAAGAAAGAGGTCCCAGGACAGAGCCCTGGGGTACCCCCACAGAGAGATCGATAGAGGAGGAGGTGTTTGCAGGAGACACTGAAAGTACATTGGCGAGGTAAGAGGAGATCCCGGATAGAACTTTGTTATCAATACCAAGAGTATGGAGAATGTGAAGAAGAAGAGGCAGTTGAGGGTGGTTGAGTAGTGTCAAAGACAGAAAAGAGTTGGCATTGGTTAGGCTTGTGCGTGTTGATTAGTGAAGAAAAGTAAATTTGTTTAGCCTGAGAGAGGTCAGAGTTGAAATAGGATGGCATTAATTTGTAGAGAAGGAAGTCTGCGAGAGTGTGAGAATTCCTCCAGAGGCGTTCAGAGGAAAGAGTGGAGTAACATGTGGGAATTTAGCCAGGGTCTGGGGTTAGAAGGGCGAGGACGGCAGAGAAAAAGCGAGGCATGTAGATCAAGAGAGGAGAACAAGGCAGAGTTGAAGTTCCTGAAAAGGTTGTCAGGGTCTGGAGAAGCCTGGAGGTTGTTTAAACTGGGGCGCTCCCTAGGATTTGTGGCGGAGAAAGTGCTGCAACGCCTAAGCTATTCAAATAAATTGGAATATAGATATGTGATTGTGTACGAAGTGTAAAAGAGTATAAAAAATATATACTGGCCCTTTTTTTTGATGATTTCCTGGTTGCTGCTTAACTTCGGAGAAGGGAATCCCGTCTCCTTCTTAGCGTGGCAGTTGTGGTGTGAGGATAGTCAGCGCAAACCTCACGGGCCTCCCGATGTCGATGGAACCGAATGAAATAAAAGGATATGGATAAAAAAGAATTAAAATCTCAGTGTATTAGATACACATGTGGGGGATAGGGGAAGAGGGGCGGGGTGGGTGGGGAAAGGGGGAGGGGGGTAAGGGCAGGGGGTGGGAGCAAGGAGGAGGATAATGCTGGAGGGGTTGATAATTGGTTTTCCACTTTAACTAATCAAAGAATACATAAAATTATGGATTCAGTGACTCACACGGACTTGTGTGGTGTCTCTCCCTCAACGCTGACTGTAGTGGATTTATTACAGACTCATATGCTGGAGTCTCAATATACATAAAACTCACACGGCCTGATGTGAGTCCTTGTCCTCAGAGGGTGATGTCCTGTATGGATGGTGTCTGGGTTGTCTCAGCAGAATTATCCCCCGATGGGTGTAGTGTGTGAGTGTCTCCTCTCCCCGTTTCCCAGATGACCAAAAGGAGTGTATGCCAACAAGGGTTAACAACAATAAAAAAGGTCTTTAATGGGTATACAGTGGAGACATAAGCATATGAAATGCAAACATGTGGTGAACCATAAAATGTATAGAACAATCTATGACACAATGAAATACAATAAAATAAGACACAATGAAATAAAATGAAATAAAGTAAACACAAGGACTACACTCACACTTGAAGTCAAATAAAATGGCCCAGCTTCAGCCGCTCGGTACACTCCTGCACGGTCTCCTCCTCCGTTCTTGTTCCCACTGGCGCGTCCGGCAGTGGAACTGGAAGAGGGGATCTGCACCGGATGTCCTGCAGTGTGCTGGGTCCCTCTCTCATTGAAGCACTGTGGTATAGTACAAGGGTGTGCAAAGTGGGGGGGGCGCAAGATTATTCTGGGGGGGCACGGACGTCTCCTACCTTATCTTCAGTGACACTTTGCCATGGCGATGTGGCGTCAAATGACGTTGCAGGGTCACATGACGTGTGTGACGTCATAGCAACGCGCATCAAATGACGCCGTGGGGGTCACATCACCCTGCTTGTCACTTGACGCTGGATATTAGGTAAGGGGGGGGCGCAAGCATAGGGGCTGGCAGGCAAGGGGAACACAGCGCAGAAGGTTTGCGCACCCTGGTATAGTATACAGAAAGCAGGGAGGTATAGATGTAGTCAGAGGAATGTGGTATATGTGGTGCTCAAAATTGAGCAGGTAGCATCCTTAAGCATATTGTTAATAAGATCCTTAATTAGGAAGTCCGGCGATGATGGAGTGCCCCTCAATAATGCAATAAATCTGCGTGATGACTGTAGGGGAAGTGACAAGTGGAGTCAGTTGAGACAACCACCGGGATGTACACAATAATCACCCTGACAGCATAATAAAGAGGAACTATGTCCATGACAGCAGGATTTGAATAAGGCACATTGGCACTTTACCTGCTCCTTCAGGGGGCACTCTCAGGATCAGTAGCGTGCAGTCCATCCATAGGAAAATTCAAGAGGGTAGTTGGTGTGGATAGAGCACAGCTTCCAGACTCCCTGCAATGTGAAGCAGGGAAAACAAAACCAGGCCACTCCGCAGTAGTTTCAAATTTGTATTAGCCAACTAACACATACAGGGAAAAAGGGGACAAATAGAACGCACCTACGCGTTTCGTACAGAGGTACTTTATCAAATAGATGTAGTATCAGGTAAAGTACAATATACTGCTTTGTTCACTTTCAATGATAAATATGATGAATGATATCCTGGGCAGTGCCATCACATGTGTAACCCATATTCCCCCCCCCCCCCAATCGCAGAGAGGGGATCTATATGCATTACCCAGCGTGGTGCTTTACCTGTTAGGCTCACAGGAGGCCTAAGCCTCCGCCACGGAGAGCCTGGAGCACGAATGACAATATGAATAACCTCGTACTTGGTGCAGAGCCTCCACCTGCGATGGCTCCCACCAGAGGGGGAGTGGTTCCTCGCAGGAAATATATATATCACTCCACACAACGTATGTAAAACTACCAATGACTTTACTTGCAGCAACCATAAGCATATGCACATATATCAACAGGTGTCCCTCCCTAGAGGAGACACTAACTACAGCGTCACGCAGGACGCTACCTTCACCTCCACCTCCACCGGATGATCCCACCCAGTGTCCAGTAACCCCACATAATATTACCCCACTCTCAAGTGAGATGGATATGTGTGACTGTGCAGCCACTATGTCCCTTGTGAATGTGATATGACTTGTTGGTGCACTTGTAGATTACCTGCCGGGCACTCCGGTGCCCGGGCCTGCCATGGAACTTCACAAAGGATCCTGATGTCGACTGTACACCGGAACTACCGTCCGGGGTGATCCCACCTGGATGGCTGATGCAGCAATAGCAAAGTTCTGAGCCCAAACCTCTGCACGGACGCGCAGCTTCTGCTGTGTCCCTAACTGGCTCTAGATAGTAAGTGGCAGGGTCCCTAACCTGGGGGCTGTCCCTGACACAACTCTCACTACTGGATGACTCAGGGCTAGCTGGGGCCTTGGGGGCTGCTGGCCTAGTGCAGGGAGTCACTGACTCCTGCACCCTACCTCCTTCCCCTAGCTTCTCCTGGCTCCAACTGCTGAGTGTGCTCCAAGCCCGCGAAATTTATCTATCTCTTTGCTCCTGCAGGGCCATCCTCCAGCCCTATTGGCTCCCTGGGGTCACATGGGGCGCTGCTGAGGCTCATGGAACTTGAAGTCCATTCCAAGAGCCTTCCCTGGTAGGTTAGGGTTCGCGCGCTCCTTTCTGCACAAGCGCAACTCTCCAGGGCTGCCTGCAACTCCCTAGCCTCTTCCCTTCTCTGCTCCCCGCATGCGCGATCGCGCCGCATGAGCGCGCACCCGCAATTGCGGCCCCCGCTAACCGGGTACGCCGCAGAGCCTCCTAAGGCTCTCACTGCTCCCTGCTCCGGCCCCCACCTTTGGATGCAGCCGGCGGGTCCGTCGCTGGCCCTGGCGGCACCCGCAACCACGCTGCCCCAAAGGAGGGGGGTCGCTAGGAGCCGCTGGGGACCAGGGCTACACTTGAATCTCCTTAGTTGTCAGAATAATATTCACCCACACCCACACCAGTGTTTCTGTGTTACCAATTGTTAGAGTACACTTCTAATTACTTATATAGATGTAACCTCCTCCTCCCCCCCCTCAATGGGATTACCAAATTACAATGAGGAGTTAATAGCGGGATAGTGTGTGCTGAGCCCACCCTGTGTTACCATGAGAATTCTGATGTCAGAAGGGATATATAAGAATGGAAGAAGGGTGTAGAAGTCAGGTTTCAGGAGAACAAGAGAAGAGGAGCCTCTTAGACACAAAAACGCTTACCCAAAAATGTGAAAACATTTTCCTGCTTCCTTTTTAAAATATTTTTTTATAAACCAAAAATCAATTGAGTTCTGGCAACAGAACAAAAGACAGAATGTATTTAGAACCAAAATGAAAGCACAGAGAAAGTACCCACTTCTACTATTTATGGGATATTGAATACAGATGACAGAGAGACACACTAGGATTATTGAAAGCTAGCAATTAAAAGCAACAGCAGTCTACAGTTTGCCTTAGGTGAGATCACTCCACTCCGCACCCATCAAGAACACTACAGCATCACTACCTCCCACCTACAAAAGCTAAATTGTTTCTGGAGAATTTCCAATGTCTAATGAGTTGCCAATGTTTGCTGAATGTTGACAATTATTTGAGAACTGTGAAAGCCTGATTTTTAACAGTTTTTTCACATCTCTAGTTACCACAAGGAATAAAAGGCTGACTATGCCTGTATTCTATTGCTAAAGCACTGCTTAGTAACCCTGAGCCCTGGTCCGAAAAGCTTAACCAATTAAAACACAACAAACTTGGGTAACAATACAGCAGTGATTGATGTTGTTTTATCAGAGTTATAAGGGGCTTCTTAAAATTGCTCTATGGGGCCTGTGCTAGTAGCCTTCATAAAACGTCTCGCTGGGCATGTTACTCCGCCAGTTTTGTCAGTGTAGTTATCACGGTATTCAGAAAGACTCTGAAGACTGACGATAGTTAATGACCAAAACTGGTGAGGAGCAGTGATGTGATATTCGCCTCTCTCAAATGTTCTCACCTGTGGATCTGCAGCGATATGGGAGGGCCAGCATAGAGAGAGCCACCTCTCCCTGTGCATATCTCCCAGTGATCGCAGGGTTTTAATAACATTTTTAATACAAGTGTACAGTAGGTGAGCATGGGGTCTCTAGAGCAGAAACGTGTTGATTTGAGGTCCGGGGACCCCCTGCTTCCCGAGATAAGGGCCCCGTTATGGGGTGCCGGTATCTCCAAAGCATTTAAATGTCCCAGTCATGTGACGCAAACCATTTACATGCATATGAGATACCGGCACCCCATAACTGGGCCTGTATCTCAGTAAGCAGGGGGTCCCTGGATCTCAAATCAACGTGGTTCTGTTCCGGAGACCTCCTGCTCACGTACACTAGTAATGCATTTTTTATTAAAACAACTTCATTACCTTAGCAGCTAGCCGAAAGGGCAATGAAGGTGTTCAACTGCAATAGCCTGTTTATTGGGGGAAGAGAGGGAGGATGGTGGGTGGTAAGGCCTGTCGGGAAGGTTGCAGGAGGAGTTAACCCCTTCACCACCATAGTGATGGGAAACGCTATGGTAATGAAGGGCTTAACCAGTCCCGCTAAACTTCCCCTCCCCACCCCTGGTAGGTCTAAACACCCACCCTTGGGGCTACTACCCCCTTCACCCAATCCTTTCGTTTTAAAGGCTTTGACATCATCCCTTAAAGTGATGTCACATCCTTTTTAACAAATGGTAAATATTACATGGTACAGGAACCAATGGGATTGGCTGCAATCCCATTGGCTGTAATACCATGTAATATCAGCCATGTGGTTTTAAGGATGTGACGTACAGTACCTCCCTTGGAGATGACATCAAATCCTTAAATAAAATAAAAAATCTTGTCACATGATACAGCATCCAATCGGATTGGAGCTGTACCATCTGATCCTAAAATGTGACATCACAGGCCCTACATAAGGCTTGTTCCGTCTCATTTTAGCTCAAGAAGACGACGAGGCAACTTCCGTTGCTGGATTTGTCATGGAGTACGTTGGATTACAACTAAAGAAGATAGAAGATTAAAGAAAAGAAGAAAAGAATGACAGAAAAATATAGAAGGAGAAAGAAGATGAAAGATTTTGGTACCTGATGCTGATCGTCAAGGAGGGTGGAGTCTGATTGCAGTAGATGACTTCAAGTGTCGAGAGCTTCCTGATACGCCGGGATACGGAGGGTGAAGACTTCTAAAGGTAAGATAAATATTGAATATATGTAATTGTCTTTTTTTCTGGTTTTTATTTTTATGTTTTTCATTCCCCATTAACTGCTAATTTATTAATCTGTGCCCAGGGTACAGATAAATACAGTCACAGGCAATGCATTTTTTGGAAAATGCTTGTTTACAATTGATTGTAATTTTTTTGATTTATGTTTATTGTTTTCACTAAATTGTTTGGTATTTGGATGGCTTGTCTCTATTACATTTTAGCATTGGTTAGCGGTTTTATTTCTGGAATTGTTTTGTTGGTTAGGTGTGTATTTAATTGTATTCTAGTATTTTGTTATACCGATTTTTATTCGTTTGTGGTTTTTGTGTTAGAATAATTTTACTGATGAGTAGTTGAGGGTTTGTATTTCTTTAATTGTTGTTTTTTGTTGTGCTTGATGATCTTTTGCATAGGTTGGCCATTGAATGCTATAGTGGCTTATCATTCCCATATTATATGGGTATGATGTACCCTGTGCCAATAAATGGGTAGAGGGTGGGGGTACTTGTGCAGGGGTTGGTGGCTAGGCCTCCCGAGTGGGTAGCGGGTGAGTTAACCCCTTAACTACTATAGCGGTTATTAACCGCTAAGGTTATTAAGGGGTTAGGGGCCATTAGATTGTATTTTTTCTGGTACTCTTGCTGCCAACAAAGGACATGGACCTGGAGTATGGTGATGATTATAGCAGGGGAAAGTAGAAGTTTTATGTGCTTTATTTATGCTGGCTGGCTACGTTTGATTTTGAATGGACAAATGAGCTATTATCCATATCTGGATAATAGTAATTTTGCCCATTACTGTAATGTATGTGTTGTGAGGGGTTGTTGGGGGTAGAAGAGGTGGGTAGTAGGGTTGTTGTGTTTTTGAATGTTTATTTTGGGTAGCAAGGATGGGGGAAGTTGTCATTTGGCACTTGGTGGGTGTTTATACCTACTGGGTGTGTAGCGGTATGGGTTAACCCCTTCATTACCTTAGCGATATTAACCGCTTAGGTAATGAAGAGGCTAACTCAACCTGACCTGAACTCCCCCCCCCCGCAAGGTCTAAACACTCACCAAGGGTCAAATAACACCTTCACCCACCCCAGTTACCCACAATAAACATGGCACCGGTAGTTAACCGCTTCATTGCCTTAGTGGTTAGCCGCTAAAGTAATGAAGTTGCCTGTAAATGCTTTTTTCATGCATCTGTTTCATGCCGGGGTCTCCGGAACTGGTATTCATGTGTACCAGCTCCGGAGACCCCGGCATCAATACGATGCAGGAAAAATGCATGTTTTTCTAAGTCCCTCTCTTGCCGCCACCTCTTAAGCTTCTCACCAGCTTCATGACAACTTTCTCTGGCAAGAGGAATTTGGGAGAAACTCGCCATTCTAGAGCCTCAATAACCTTAGAGGCTACTAGAATTGCACGAGTTTCAAAATCTGCCAATATGTGGCTTATCGCGGCTCACTTGGTGATGTGTTTTGGATGACAGAAAAAAATTGCGATTTAGCCCACTTATCGAGGCTTCCTGAATCGCTGTAGGCATTTTTGGCCGATAACAGCTAAAAAGCTTTGATAAGTGGGTTATGAAGGCTACCAGCATAGGCCCCTTAAAATATTTTACTTTAATTCACTTTCCATTCACTGGCAATCTGGGAATGAGGGGAATATCACATGCTATCGTAAACATATACCTTGTGTAGCCCCTCTTGGAGGACTACTAGTTTCTGTAAAGGGTTGATTGCCTTAGGGGGTTAACTCTGTGGGGTCATTCAGGTTACTCCCCTCACCATCATGTGATGTCTGATGTCAATGTAAGGATATCAATAGCCACCCATTACGTTCTAGAAGCCGGCACTTCAGAGTTCTATCTGGAGTCCTTACTTTGACTCCTGTAAAAAGGTTTGTGTGTTTAGTAATATGCATTAAGATGTATCCTGAAAACCTTTATTGTTTTCCACTTAGTAACGTGCCCATACTAAGTTAGCATCTTATTAAAGGAATGGGAAACCCAAGTTTATGGGTGAAAGCTGCCAACTATCCTGGTCTCATATGGTTGTCCCTATAGCAGTTTCACTACTACTGTTTACACATGGTTGCCAATACTGCATTCCTCGCTAACTTTGAACTTGTTCATCTAGTGGGTTTTCATTGGCATTCTTGTATCCCTGCAAGCTGTCTTTATTTACTAATTTCCAATGATCCACTAAGCTATGTACCTCCCATGAATAGGAATAGGGAACTACCAGGGGATGAAGTCTTTAAAGTATTGTTTGCCACAAGTATCTGTCAAAGTACATTATATGTTGATATACATTATGTGGAATATTTTAGATGGCTGTCAATAAAGCTCTTATTTGTTTTATTATAGTTCCTGGAGCCCATATTTTTCCTATGCTTTCATCCATGCCCAGCCTGCACCTACTGAACATCTTGTGATGGCCCTGAGAGACTGATAAATTATAGTATATAACTATATGGGATACCTGGCGCTTATTACAGTAGAAAGTGTCCATACAGTGCAGTCCTTTAAATGTCCAAATGATGTTCCGAACCAAAATGACGATTGCAGTTGGATTCGTTAGTCCCCCCTAATAAAGGGTTAAAGAAAAAACACAAATTGCGCAGTATATCTGGACAGGTGCATACAGGACAGTACAACCACAGTGAACTACTTACAAGATAAATCTTGCAACTTTCAGTTGAGAGGATCTGTGCTTTAACCTCTTCCTTGCTGTGATCACGAATCCCACGCGAGTCTTCACAATCCTCCTCTTCTTTAGCCTCTCCCAAGTAGATATTCGGAAGGCATGATAAGGAGAGAATACAGCAAGATAGTGTGGAAAGTACAACACAATTTATTAAAATATATAAAAACAGCCAAATGTAAACTCACATATGGATGCAGTAACACGTGCAATACTAGGATGCCGTCCGCAGCTTGCTAAGGTGTCCCTTTTGCTTGTTACAAATCAAGTACAGCTGTATGGCTCCTCTCAGAAGTAACTCAGTGCCCAGGACTCTCTTCGCCCTCCCTGGTGTGTTCCGGCACTGGTCCCGCTGACGTCACTGCCTGAGCGCCGTTCAAACAACTGGGAACCTCCTCTGCAGACGGTGCGGCAAGTGTATTGGGTGTATGCACCTGTCCAGATATACTGCGCAATTTGTGTTTTTTCTTTAACCCTTTATTAGGGGGGACTAACGAATCCAACTGCAATCGTCATTTTGGTTGGGAACATCATTTGTACATTTAAAGGACTGCACTGTATGGACACTTTCTACTGTAATAAGCGCCAGGTATCCCATATGGTTTTTGTATGAGTTTTGTGTGTACAGTAGGTTGAGGAGATAACCTGCACTGTGGGACAACTTAGGCTGCTTTAATTGTTTGTTTTTTAGTCATCACGTTCACTTGATATTGTATGTACACTTTATTATATTGTAGGCGCAATTAAGTATGCACACCATTTAATTTAAGGCACATTTTTTAGCATTAGCATTTACATTATAGTATATAACTAATTTAATGTGACCTCCTCTAGAGTCGGTTAAGGAGGGTTACATTTTGTGCCCAACGTGGGACTGGGCATTAAAAAAAATAAATACATATTTTGTATTTTTGCTCGTTTTGAAACTTTTGGAATGAAGAAAATATTTTGCTGATTTTGCTTGTTTTTCGGAACTTCTAATGTTAAGAAAGGGTTCTGAAGAATTTTAGTAGAATTTGTGTGTATTTTCCACTGAGGAAACTGTTTTACTGCTTTCCTGCCTTAGGGGCCTATTCACTAAACTTCGATAAGTGACTTAACACTTCTTAAGTGCACTTTATAAGTGATTTTACATGTGTAGCTATTCACAAAGCTGTGATAATATGGCAAAATCGCTTGAAAACGGCTTATCAACAAGCGTCATAACTCATGCACTGACAAGCCGTGCGTTAGCTCAAAAAAGGCTGAAACTCGATCTTTTTGCTATTAACTGCTATTCACAAAGCAGTGAGATGCAAATTGCTGGTTAAAAACATGTGTTTTTTTTCCTCACTACCTAAATAGTGGTGAGATACTGTAGGAATTAGAGTGAGGGTGACTTCCAAACTAAATAGATATCTCTAGATGTGTACAGTATATTTTCCCTCCAAACAAATTAGGGAGAAATGTATGTGCTGAAAAATGAACATGCTTGAGGTACCATGGGAGATATGCTAATGCTTATACACAGTATATTTAAATTATATCCTTAAAACCAATCTGTTTTAAGACCCTTGCAATGAAGGAGGTACCAGTGTCAGACCCAACAGGATTAGATCCAACAACTTCTGCTATTCAGGGCATCATCTCTAGCATTGAACTAACTCAGATGCTGGGAAATGCTGCATACAACATACTATTGAGCTCTAATACTCAGACCTGTAGCCCCCACGACATAGCTTCATTTAAAGCAGGAAAAATTGTGAAATCTTTTATTTATTTTTTACATAAATCAGTTCTGTAGTATTAGATAATAGTGACTTTTTAAAAATAACTCAACTCTTAATGTCATTTTAATCAGTTTTAAAACATTCTTTAATTTCTATAGCTGGTTTTAGCCTACTTCCCAAGCAGTGCAAGATGTTTTCAACACGTTCCTGTTTGTTTGTTATAATTTGCTACCAATGTCCCAAGCAGGTAGGCCTAACTACCCACCCTGGGGCAACTACCCCTTTCACACACCCGATCTACCCCCAATAAACCAGGTACTCTAGCTTAACCCCTTCATTGCCTTAGCCGTGTATATATATATATATAAATAAATTTAACCCCCATACTGACTGAATTGCAGAAACTGAAATGGACATCAGTGATAAGAGAAACATAACAATGAAATCTTATATACAGTATTAATTATAAACATAATGACATAATATCAATATAAAAATCACTAAAGACAATAAAATAATTAATATAATAATACAACATAGGCTAAATAAATAAAAAACAGATGTAGTCATAAAATAAATAATAACCAAATACTTAATGAATTAAATATGTACCTAAAAATTATAACAGAAAAGAGACTCAAAGAGACCAGAGGATGGACAATAATGGTATGTTACATTACAAATGACAACATTTTAATAAAAGGTAAAGGGAGAAATTGCCCACTTACAGAAATAAATTAATTAAAATTCACACAAGGGATCCCTTGAAAAAGTCAGCTGACGAAACGCGTCGGGTGACGTCATCACATGCAGTGAGGAGCTATTTGTGTACCAGAGGTATCTCTTCCCTTGTGCTGATGAATTTACATCAGCTGTTTTGGACTGCGAGTGGGCTGCGGACTGCCTTTGTTACCAACGGTGCCTGTCGGGACTTGTGGATGTCGGAGGACTTTCTCTTGCTGCAGCTTTATTAACCCGGACAGGGGGCCCCTCAAGGCGGTCATACTTATACCTCTTCGGCAGTCTGGCAGCTTTTTCAGCGGTACTGTGCTATTGGGAAAAGATACCCTTATGTGAATTTCAATGAATTTCTTTCTGTAAGTGGTCATTATCTCCCTTTACCTTTTATTAAATTTTTGTTATTTGTAATGCACTAGGGCTGTGCGCTGTGTTCTTGTTTTTGTGCAGATTCCTCCCAGAAACAGCTGCTTCCCATTTGCATTTGGCATTCAATCGAACCCCTACCTCTTGGATTTTGATTTCAGGATTGGACTTGTGACTATTTTATTTATTCATTTAGATATTTTTTTTCTTGTTATTAATATTTGTTGTTTCAGGATTGTGTGATTAGCGCTGTGTTACTTTTCTGATCTCTCCTATCTATCTATCTATCTATCTATCTATCTATCTATCTATCTATCTATCAGGATAGCACTACAATCCTTAGTTCTTAGCTGAACCTCAGGAAAGTTCCAGCCTCCGTCCTGTCTCCTCCCCTACCTATTATTACCCCACCTCCTTCCCTACTCCCCTCTCCCCCCCTGTCCTTTTTTTGTTCTTTTATGTTATTATTTGCTCCCCTCCACTCACCGTCCGAGTAGGTCTTTGCACAAGACCGTGCCCCCAATAGCGTGAATCAAGGATACAATAACCATGCAGTTGTATTTTTATACATATATGTGTCTAACTCTGGTATACTATGTAGTATTGTTCACCATAAAAATACAAGTTATTAAAAAAAAATCCATCATAGAGATGAGCAGGAACATTAGGTAGTGGGCCCCCCAAATTCACGTTTCAGTTGGTAAACTAATCTGATAAAAAAGAACGCACTGGTGAGCTCTGCAACACAAAATGGCCTGGACGTCCTCCACGAAGACACAGTGGGTGGATGATGTAAGAATCCTTTCTGTCATGGAACAGAAATACCCTTCTGGCCTGTCTCTGTTCAGCCCCTTCCTTGGCTGAGTTTCTGCCTGCGAGCTGTTACTGGGATTTTACTTTTCCTTGCAGTTTACTCCCAATGCAGATGGAAGGATTCCATTATGTAGCCCTTTTTCCTTCCAGTCTGTCAACACCCCTGGGTTCCTGGGCCACAAAATCTCCCAGTCCGTCCCGCCGTAATGGCATTTCCAATTCCCCCCCCCCTGTCCTTGTTGCTGACAGGTTAGGTCATCTCACTTCTCACTTTTTTATGGTGACCCTTGTTGCCCCCTCATTCCTTTTCCACATAAAAAGTACATCCGTGAGTAACAAGACCTGGTTCTGCATCCCCCCTGGTGTAAGGCCCGTTCTGTCTTACCCTAGTCTACCTCATAGAAGTCATTCCACTGAGCAGCACTCTCTGCCTACACTACTACACTCTAAGTTCATGTTGTTTCTACTCCTGCCATAAAGTTAGAAAGACATTATAGGTTGTCCATGCTTTGGAAAGGAGGGGAAAGACAATGGAGTTAGACAGCTAATACTGAGCTTATTCATAACTCAATACGTGACCTAGTCCCCCTATCAGATACTTCTCCATGGTAAAGAAAAAATAAGAAAACCCTTCAAAACAACTCCAGCCAAGTGAAGAACACTCTCCAGTGAGGTACATAGCATAACATTATCTAGTCTACCAAGAAGAGAAACTTCACGAGAGCAGAAGAGCCATATACGGGTTCACCAAGTGTGCACAACCATTATAGCCTCAACATTCATACCTCAAGAATAGAAGGCCAGATTAGACTTTGCCAAAACAATGTCTAAAAAAAGCCACCCGCCCAGTTCTGGAACAGCATTCTTTGGACAGCAAGCTAGATCAACCTGTACCAATGATGGGAAGATAAAAAAGAAAATATGAGAATGAGAGGCTTGGAACGGCTCATGTCCATATCCAAAGCATACCACATCCATCTGTGTAAAACAACGGGGAGCGAAATGTTGAGTATGGAGGCGGCAAGTAGTGTATGGCATGGGGCATGCATTGCGCTACAATGGCACTGGGTTCACTATGGTTTTATGATGTTTTGTGACGAAGACAGAGCAGCCGGAGCATTATGTGAAGTGTTAGGGATATATGTCTGCTAAGATTCGCGCCAATTCCAGCGAGGTTTGGATTTGGATGGCGCTTCACTTACAGATAGACAATGACCCAAAACATACTCGAAGCACACCCAGGAGTTTTTAAAAAATCCAAAAGAGTGGAAATTCTGCAAATGACCGAGTCAATCACCTGATCTCAACCCAATCGAGCATTGGCATTCACTTGTTGAAGACAAAACTTTCTAAGGCAGGAAAGAGAAAGAACAAGACCCACGAACAACCACAACTGGAAGCCAGTACAGAAAAAGGCTGGCACAACAAAGCATCATAAAGAGGAAACCCAGCTTTTTTGGATGTCCATGCGTTTCCGACTTCAAGCGTCATTGCCGCAAAGGCAAAGGATTCTCAACAAAGTATGTAAAAATGAACATTTTCTTTATATTGTTAGTGAATATTTTCCAATTCATTGAGCACCTGAATGAATAAGGGGACTGTGTGCAAAATGGTTGCAAATTCCTAAACGTTCATACAATATTTGTTCAACCCCTTGAATTAAAGCTGAGAGTCTGCAACTTCTATAGCATCTCAGTTGTTTCATTTCAAACCCAGTGGTTTGGAGTAGCAGAGCCAAAATATTAGAAAATGGTGTCTTGTCCAATTTTTCCTGACCTTAAACTGTATATTGTGTGACAATCCACCCCTCTACTGTCCCTAATGGGCTGGAGTGGGGTGTGCAGATTCGTATGCTTTCCACCTACAGGTAGTTTTAATTTCTGTCCCTATCAGGCAGGCTCATGACGAGAACAGAAGTGTTTTAAAAGACAACCGTGAGGAGCTGCCATTGAGAAAGACTGCTTTTCCCCCAGGAAGGAGGGGAGAGAGATAAAGTTCTCCCAGCTAAGAAAGTCTGCACACAGCCACCCCAGACGGTGTCGCGGAGTCTCTTGGACTGCCAGGGTTTGACCCAGTAAGGAAGAAGATGAAGGACCGAGACTGCTGAAGAGGAGATGTCCTATTCCATACAGTTTGAAATTCAAGGAATGGAATTCTCGGAACTCTCGTTAGGTTTCAGAGGGAACAAGACTACCTGGAGCCCCAACAGAACAACCAAATAAGAGAAACACTATA
Source organism: Ascaphus truei (assembly GCA_036426205.1). Classification (NCBI taxonomy): domain Eukaryota; kingdom Metazoa; phylum Chordata; class Amphibia; order Anura; family Ascaphidae; genus Ascaphus; species Ascaphus truei. The sequence continues at coordinate 150,513 of WSYH01000447.1, forward strand.
TGCTGTGTGCAGAGACTGTGTATGTGAACTATATATAGTACGTTATGGGATTGTACCCAGCTTAAGCGGCCATCTAGATAGTACGGGCTGAATGAAGCTCAATTGTAGTTAGAGTCTATGAAGGAGTAGATAAGTGTGGTGTTAGGGGTGTTGTTTTTATGATTGTTTGATTTTTATTTAAAAAGTACGTGGGCCCTATTAGTGTATATGAAATTACCCTGTAAATAAACCCCATGTAGAGAATATATAGATATTATAATATTTTTAGAAGGCATTTGAAATGTTGACACAGTATTTATTTTTCCGTTAACAATTTGCAAACGTTTGGTCCCCTCTCCTGCTTTCGTTCTCACATATATAACCTCATGTACATCCCCCCCCCCCCCTGTCCTTTCATTATTATTTATATTTAAAAAAGTAATTTGCACCCATGAGGTTGGGAAATTAGGGGTGCTGACAGCACTACCCCCTGGGTTTACACGTTACAATTAATGGTAATGTTACAATATGTACGTGTATGTACTGATTTATGGTTTTACAGCACACCGCCGCACCTAATGAATTGTCCCTGCACTTCTGTTTGACACCATTAACAACGTCTCAATTTTATTTTCCATTTGAGAAAGATACATGAACATATCATCATTTTGTAGATATCTATTTTTTGTGTATTGCACTTCTTTAAAGATAACTGTCTCATGGATAGTGATGGGTGATATAATGATGATTGACAGGTCAAATATCGAACCCCCACGAATCCAGAATGTTTTTTAAACAAAAAAATTGAACCTGCCCACTAAAATCCTATGCGGATTGGACACCATAAAATCGGACGGATTAATTCAAATCGCAATCTTGATACCAATCCGTACAGATTTTATTAGAACCCATTGCCGGATTGTGAACCTTTCTAATTCAATACATGTCTCTGCGTCCAAGACTAAAGGCATGGCTGATCCAAGGTGGGTCCCAGATCTGCAAAGATAATTTGCCGATACCTATATATGGACTCACCATCATATCCTTGGTGTTTCATTTAAAATGTGCAACATATTGTGTTCTAAACAACAATACATCTAAAACACAATGACCTCATGGCATTTGGGGATTCCCACTCCATGCAAAATTATGAAAATCAGGATTTTTATATTTTTAAACACAGACAAACACATTTGGGGACCCTTAACATGAAATGTTATATATTATAGATAGATAGAGTAGCTAATAGAGTAGATAGATAGATAATAATAGATAGATAGATAATGATAGCTAGATGGAATGATGGATGGATTGATTTCATGGCTGGCTGGAATGTTGATGGCTTGCTGGATGCTAGATCGATAGATAGATAATATATAGTACTAGATATATCGAAT